>JAAGVU020000044.1:6327262-6337596 GCA_011763525.2 Mormyrus iriodes | reverse complement strand
AGTCCATTTTCAAAATGAGGTTAAATTCTATAGATTCTAGAATTTAGAACGGAAGAAGTAAAATACACAAGGGATAAACTATGAAGTATTTCCGTTAAAAGCCTTTTATACAGCGCGTTAGGACATAGAATAAATCATATTAATGAAAAATACTATACTATACTTACTCTTTCTGATCCTCCTGCTAAAAAGACTCATTAAAAAAAGGTTTTCATTATAAATCATAAATTTTGATTGAAGTGCCTTGGTGTTTTTGGTCAATGAAATGAAATGGTCCCAGGCTGCATCTACTCCCTCATTGGCATGGTTCTTTCTTGGCTGCTTCTCAACTATTGTGAGCAAGATGCCACAGTGTTCTTCATAGCAGTTACAGTTCTAGACCACCCAGAACCGGAACCCTTATAGATATTGTCCATAAATCTGGTTCTGCAGTCTCAAAGCGATACATCTTGAAGCCATCAGCATCCTAATGTAATCTATCCTTTTCAGCATACTAAACATCAAACTCATACAATGGAGCATGTCGGCCTCAAGCGCTGTGCCGCCTGGGATAAGTCCCTCGCAATCCTGACCAGGATAAACGATTCGAAAATGGAAGAGCTGATAGAGGTTGAAGTCCTTTCAAATTCTATTGACATATTTTTTTTTATTTGTTTCAGCATTTAACTGCTGTAATGTAGTGCAGCTGTTAAGAGAGAAAAAAAAAAACAAAGGTTTGTCTGTGCAGCCTGTTAATTCATCTGGCAGAAGTTTGTTCTAATTTTGCCAAATGGTTCTTTTGTTGTTCTGAGCTGAGGACTTGAGACCCAAGAGCCCCAAGGGCCCCAAGGGGCGATTCTTCTAAACCACAGGAGTTTAGAGTAGCCACATCTCTACCAAGAAACAAAACATCCCGCGGAAGCTCATGTGTGTCTTAATACCGTCGACTGTAATGTTGTGCTACAATACAAATGTATACATGTGTTTCCTTTTAAAGTTTAGGACAGAAAGCAGATGATTTCACGTGACCCACACGTAATGAGTTTATGCAATGGCTGTCTTAAAGGTCTAATGGATTATTTGTTTAAACTTTTTTGTGAAGTGTAATTAAGTAATTAAATGGTAAATTAACAAAGAGGAAATGAAAATAATAGTGAAAAATGTGTGGTTCCTTACACCAAATATATAATTTTGTACAAAGACAGTCCTCTTGTTTTTTTAAGTTAAAGTGGTGATTCTCGTATAATAAATCATATCAAGACTAAGCAGCTCCATACAGTTCAAATCCACATAATAGACACCAAACAACATTTTCACTTCAACAGCTGTGAACCACATCAGCTAAACATAACGTTTTTTTTTCAAATCATCCGAACAGATAAAGGAGGCTTTTCCATTCAGGCCAGGACTGCAAACTTGCAATAAATAAGAACCATGAAGAGTTTCCAGAAGATGTAACTATTTTTCATAGCTAGTCGCAGTGGAAAACATCAACAGACTGACAACTCAGTGTTTGCACCTAAACTGAACCTTCCTGTCAACTTCTGAAAATTAGCCGGTCACCATCCACATCGTTTTATCTTTTATTACCATAGCTGTATGTTAACAAATAAATTAAGAGTCGGAGAAAGAGATCTTTCCACCGGGGTGTGGAGTTGGTGGGCAGAGCATAACAGCATCTCGACTGGGGGGACTTCCGGCAGATATGAGGTTTTGCAGCACAGGCAGGTGATGCTGGGTGAGTGGAGAAGGTAGCCACACAGTGTCCCATCTCCCAGCCAAGCACTAACCTGAGCCCCTAGCAAACGATCTTTTCCCACGGCTGGACAGGCAGGTGGCTGTATGGATTTTTGTCTTTCCCATCAGCTCTGGCTCCACTGGGACACTAGTTAGCGGAAAATAATCCAACCCCGGCTGGGACATTCACACAAGGATGCTGTTGCCCTGTTTAATAGACCTCGGCTGAAAGAGTAGCAGCCGAAATTAACGTCAACAGTAATGTTTCCTACATTTACAGTCAACGCGATGAATGACCTTCAGGAATGGTGAGCCTGGATCTATGTGTCGTACTGCTTATACCACCAAGACACGTTTCTCAGGGGATCTACAATTATCCATCAGTCATATATAACAGCTTTAAATACCAGCCATTTGGTTACTTCTAGTTCTATAAACCTTGGTAATCCCTTGTCGTCATCTGTTCCACATGTAAAATTGTTAAAGAAATCCTAAACCTGAGCCTGAGCTGGGTCATGCTTGGAATACATTCATGGCTGAAACCTAAATATGAAGCGAGCAGGGGGCTCTGCTCAGTGTTCTGAAGACAATGGCATGTTTATAATTTGAAAAGGACCCTCTCAAAGGCATAAAAATGTCAGCGGGGGATCCTGACCATTCATGGAGAGAAATATTATGATGTCATTGCTTATTAGAAGCTTTTATTCAAGACTATAAATTTCCCATGTCCAGATAAACACTGCAGGAAATGGAGAACGTGTCACAACTGGAAACTGCTGTAAGCAAAACATAACAACATCAATATTTATACCAACAAAGAAACACCCTCAGTTTTGTACTAGGAGTCATTTTGAAACTTCAGTTTTCCATAGAGAAACTGGCTAAAGAGATTTGCTACTTTGAGGCATGAGGATGATTAAGCAGCAGAAAGAGATAATTAATCTGCTCTGCATAAAAACCAGTTTGAACATATCTGCACGTACAGGAAAAGAGGAGCCATACACACAAATTCATGTCAATAATCAACATCAGATAAAGAGCTACATAGCAACAAAGCATTCAGCTAAATGTTTTTGAAGTTAAAGTTGGTCTTACATCATTTGAACAGAGTGTCAGCTGTGGGGGCGAGGAGGAGGGGGAGTTTGGACTTGCCAGACCGAGGAAGAAACTATTTTTCAAAGCTCAGAGTTGTGCAGAGGTGTTTTATGCATGTCCTTATCGTGCTAATGTCCCTATTGAAACAGGAGTCTGATCTGATCCGGATTCCCCCCACCCTACTCGATATTCTATAGAGTGACATAAGGGCATATTTTCACAGTCCATGTGGGGATTTGTGAGGTTACATGTCTGGTAGGCCTTGCAGATGCAAAACCGGCTGGTTCCGTGTGGCTGGCCACCTTAATATTTTCATTCTCAATGAAAACGTTTTGTTGAAAAGGTCAGTCCACCACTTAACAAGAGGGTCCCTTTTGATCTCACATCACTTGTTTGATGAAAATCCAGAAACTTCATAACTCCCCCTCCACTCCACCCCGAGTATCTCACAAGAAAAATCCGGCAAGCGTTAAATGCAATTATCAGGCCAACTTGGGGGTAAAAAATAAAACAAAAAACACATAGTTTAGCTTTGCCGGCCATTCTGAGTAACCATGGGATGGAAATTTTCTCAGACAGATGAGTTACCCCTCCTTGTTTTTAAGGATGTACCCAACCACATCCTTTCTCTGTGAGGTGGCAACAGTTCTTCCCATGAAACGAAAGCCCGTTCCTTCTGCTAACTTTTATATATTCATGAAACATCCGTCTCCTTTTCAGGACATCAAATCATCAGAGAAGCAGAAACGACATTGTCGCTTCTCAAACAGAAGACGGTTGGCTAAGCAGGGAATGGTGCTGTCAAACATGTCAGACAAACTTTATGTACAAATGCACAAACACTGGCATGTGAACACACTGGAACATCTGAAATGTGCTCTGTATCTTTTAATTTAGCTAATCTTTACCAGTCACACAACTTTTGGTTATGACATATGTATTCACATTTCTCACACAAAGGCATATTACTGCGAAGGCAGTATATTTGGATGTATTTGTTCTTGTTCTTAATAAATGACCTTTATAAACTTCCATTATCACTCACGCAAATTTTCCATTGGATTTGTCCAGCGCTGAACAGATAACTTGAACTCAAATTGCCGTCCAAAGTTTAAGATGTGAGAAAAAGCAGCCAGATGTTTTTATTCTTTGCCTTTGGTCTATGTTTAAAGGAGACTGTAATATTGCGTCACACTGGAGTGCAGGGCCGCTTGGAGACCTCCGGCTTTCCCCACGTGGAGCGCGCACTGTCACGCTGATGCTCATCTTTGAGAAACCACCAATGTATAATCCATTCAAGCCCCTCTGTCTGTTTTAATGGTACGAAAACGTCACTAGGTGTTAGCTCTTAGAGGGCCATTGTTCTCCGGTTTACAGCTCCTATCTCCCCTATGGATTTCTTGGATGACTTAACAAGCTTAATAAAACTTACTGCGACAGAGGGGTTGTGCCCGAGTTCTATTCTCCACAGTTTAGAGGAGGATTAGGAGATGCTATTTATCCAATTCCCATGATAATTTGCTACAGATGAAAAATAACACGCTTTGCTTCACTTCAAAGCAAATAAGTCTTGATATTTTTTTTATTTGCTATTACATTATCCTCAGCACATTCCTGTGTGAGGACAAGCAATTGTAGGGAAACAGCCACTGCCACATTAATCTGAGGGTTAAGACATGAACGAATTACAACTGACTGGCTGTATAAACTTCATTTTGAAATGAGTCGGGAGTTTAATCACAGTGTTTCTGCCTCGCTCGAGCTGTTTCTCATAACCCAAGCCACTTTGGCGCCCTGTCCCTAGTGTGTGAAGAGTAAGTCTGATCTTAACCAGCACACACACCCTGAAACCCCAGTTAACTGACGATAAACACTTTCCCTAAGCCATGTCAAAGTGTTCTCAAGTTTTCTCTGGCCAACCGTCCCTTAAATGAATTTGAACAAATGGAGAGCTGTAAAATCAGTCTGCCGTTGGGAAGATTCCAAACTGAGTCTAATCTATACACCCATTCAGTGATATGAACAGAGTTAGGTTTTCCAAGTGCTGTATTAAGATTAATAACTATAACTTATATAAACCACCAGTTATAGGAGGTTATACAGTATATATAAAGGTTAAGGAGCAGCATTGTAACTTACTGGTTTAAGTCCTATATAGGAGTCTTGCCAAAGGAGGCACTTTCTCAGTAATAATAAGTACTTAATACAAATGAAGGGGGCAGGAGATGCTAGGTGCTTTAGGAAAAATATCAATCCATCCATTCACTTCTTGTGATCCCCTGTAGGTGAAAGTTCATCCAGTACTGGGTGACAGTGGCCTTGGAACTGGTCCCAGGAACACCCTGGATGGGAATCAGTCCGTCATAGGACACCTTCATGGAACACATACACCTGCCAGCTCTTTGTTCCTTCACCATTGCTCCCTACTCCATAGCTTAAGGAGTCATGATACATTCTATTTATCATTTTTTTATGGATACTTACGGCATTCTCCTGGTTACATTCTCCTGGTTGCATTCTCCTGGTTACATTCTACCTAAATCGGCCATATTACCCAGATTTCTGCACAATGTTGACTAACGAGTTGACAAAGTTAGTCCTCATCAGTGCATTCACCAGTTGCTATTTCTGCAATTAGGCTTTTTGAGTTAGTATTTTGCGCTACTTTTAATGTTCAAAATAACTTTGCTTACTAATTATATCAAAATAATAACAATGAAGATAATAAAATAACAACACTTCACACTCATTGGTCACTTTCAAAGTAGCCACATTTAGAGTTGACATATATTGCATGACATTAATTAACCTCTGATTGGGGGAGGGGGGCATACTGCCCCTGGAGCAAGTCTGAAGCACGTACAGTGCTGTGCAAAAGTCTTAGCCAGTGGGGAAAAGATCTTTTCGGGGTAGTAAGTGTATATTTTCTATACTTGCTATATACTTGCTATATGGAAATGGAGGGATTCTGAAGGTGATTTCAGCTCACTCACCAGCAGCAGGCGAGCCGTAAAGCGCTGGACAAACAGGCATGTGTCATTCTCAGCATGACTTTCACCGCCGCACTGTCCGCTCTCCCCAGGATGTATGCTTCCTGTGACAGCAGTGGAGGTGCCAAGTGTGCCAACGTTAGCGTGTGTGTGGGCTGAGCCGGGCTTTCAGCTACTGAGCCAACCCCCCCCCCCCGACACATTTGAGCTGTTTGACCTAACACCAAAGCTCTCACCTGCAAGTTAGCTGTTAACCACGTGCCAAACTCAACACCTCGACAACACTATGATCTGGTCGCACTACACTATTTTCTGCCTGCTGACAGTTTTGTGGGGATCGCTGACAAAACCCCCAGAATAGAAGTAAATCAGCATTCGACCGCTGTGTGGATACTGTTCAGGACGTGACCCGACAGAGTCGCCGATGAATTGCACACACCCATCAGATATCTAGCAGCCTAAATATCTGGACCTGTCAGCGGCTCCAAATCCTGTAATGTTTTTAACTGGCAATGAGTGTAGCAACGAGCCCCAGCCAATGGGAGCGTAAGACATGGGGTGATGCGAGACCCGCGGGACGACTTTAAAAAGTTGTTCTGCCCCATTAAAGACCCAAGGTATGTGATACTGTATCCTGAAAGTTCTATATATATATATGAGGATTCATTTGCTACAAGTTTGTAAATGTTGAGCATATGTGTTGTCATTTGACTAAAGTGTTTTAACAATTTGTAGTATGATGACGCTAGAACACTAGAATTGTGATTTCCTGGTGTCATTCACATGTGTAATTTTGTGACAAAACATAGTTTGGAGACCAGACAGACTCATCTGCAATTCCTCCAGGTGAAAGATCTTGTAATGTGTGAACACCTGTCGCTGATCAGTCATGTAGTGTGTCACCACAACTTCAAGACTCCTGATTACAAGACGACAAGTCGTGTAGTGTGAAACGGACCTGATAGGCCTCAGTGCAAATTCAGGATGCTATAAACATCGAACTGTTTCTTAGAAAAATTAAACGAAATCCCTGTGTGCGTTTGCCTGAAGCTGCCCCCTTGTGAGCTCATCGGAGCTCTTATTAGAAAGCCACTACTTCATCCTCCTTTCTATGCCCAGTAGGCAAAGGCCCCTAACAGGCTTCCTTTTCTTCAGCAATGAAAGAAACTTTACAAGCCAGTGACAGATTTTCTTTATTTACATTAAAATGGCAAACTGTAGACCAGAAAAAAAGCCAGTCATCACTCCAAACCCTCAAACTCCCTCCATTTCTCCTAACAAGGCACTTTTTAAAGACGTAAAAAGAGATCAATTGTTCGTATAGTGAATAGATCAACATCCTGACTATGTTTTCAGTGACAAAAACTGGTCTCCAATATAAAATGTTCAATAAACAAGACCACTATTCAAAGAGTGCACATATCAAGGACAAAAGTAAAAAAAAAAAAACTGTTTGGCCTTCTGCTTAAAGGACCGAATGACCCCGCAGTCCCCAGCAAAGAAAATATTTCATATGTTTGACAGGTTGATGCCAGCAGACAGCAGAATTGGAAAGGATGAGTCAGTGTGACAAAAAACTTCGGAAAGAACTTCAGAAGCTACAGTTCTGAGCCGCTCCAACTCCTCTATTTAACGTCTCTAAAGTGATTCTGCTGTGATAAAGAGCCAAAAGCTCACGATGTAAAACAGGAGAACAAAATATATTTAAAACAATCAATGGAAAGATTTTTGGGTGGCATACATTACAAAGCTACAACTTAATGAACCATTAATGCACCTCATATGGCGGAGAAATTCGCAGCGGCTGCTATTTGTTTGCGCCAACAAAATACCAACTTATCACAGGACAAGTGACACACACGGAACAAAAAGGGAAACATTTTGCAGGGTCACAACTTTGCGGCGTGACCTTTACATGAAAAATTAAAAAGGTGAATTTTGTACTTTAGCAGGAAGACTTGTGCACATAGAATCTTGGTTGATTTTATGTGGGATTTAGCTGGCATTTAAACATGCACTTAAAGAAATAATGTTATTTTAGTGCTGTATAAGATCATATCATAATAATTCCAAGTTGCCAAGTGTGCAAAGTGTGGCTTTGAAAATCCAGTGCAGCGAAAATACTGATAACAATGAATTTCCCTGTAGCTCCTACGGAAATATAACCATAATATGAACATAGGCTGTAATGTTTTGGAATGTATAACAAACATGATGTATTTTAGTAAGAGGTCAGGTTTGTTAGGCTATGTGGGTAATTGAAGAAAATTTTGATGTAGTTAGTTTACAGATGTGTAACGTCTAGAAGTATAAAGTACATCAATTCAAAGAATTTCAAGTTTTATCATACTACAATAAAATCTTGATAGATATTAGTCATGGTTTATGGACATGACAGGACATCTATTTATCCTAACAATGATGAGCGCCTGATATTTTTAATACAGGAACTATACGTTCCAGGTACAACAAAGGCATCCCTCCATTCATTTACCAAAGGAGTGATTTGTAAATTTGTAAATTAAAAGAAAACAAAACACTCACAAGAGGCACTGAGCCAAATCCAGTACAATGAGGAAAAACACAAATTAAAATCTGTTAGCCAAAATGTGTGGGAAACTTTCTTCCATTGTGTTAAAGTCGTCGTAAAATTAATGACTTGCTCTTTAAATTAATAGTTCTTGTTAGCCTTAGCTTAGATAAGAGAGGTGCCAGGAGACGGATGTATTTCTTCAGTAGCTTTAATCAGAGGAGTACAATTTCCACGCAGTGTGTCTGGGTCAGGCTATCTCTGTGGCACAAGGATGCTTAGACCAAACTGAAATTCCACACCCAGTGAAGACTGCACACACGCCACCGACCCTTTTGACGCTGCCAAAAAATTCATCAGAATTTTACTTCATCACACGCAGACGTGCATCATTTCTTTTGAATTCCTTATATAATCAACTGAAGCAGTTTCTTCTTGGAACTGAGATAACTATAAACTAGCTGGATCTATTGTATAGCATAATCAAAGTCTGATTCAACAGTAACACAAATATCTAATTTCTTTAATATTTAATCTTCTATTTGTAGCATCCGCTTCTATTTACAGTTAACAGGACATGGATAAATGCAGTCATTTGGTTGTCAACACATAGGAGGGAAGTACATTACTTTAAGGTGGTGTTTCCCAATCCGCTCCACAGGGACCTGCAGATGGTCCACGTTTTTACTCCCTCCCAGCAAAAATGTGGACTGTTTGGCAGGGAGCTGGTGGGGGGGAAGCAAAAACATGGACATTCTACGGGTCCCTGAGGACCGGATTGGGAAACAGTACTTGAAGGATTTAGCTGCCTCTTTCACCATCAGTTATGTCACGCGTTTAACGAGTAAGGAGATGGCCAAGTGGTAGACATGTGTGGTCTGTAATATATATGGCATCAACAGACTAACATAAAGGAGTAAGACAATGTGCATGACAAGTAAGAATATAGTCCGAATGATTCTGCAAGACAGTTTCAGTCATTCAGAGGGATTTATGTTATTGCATTTGCAGTGTCTTTTATGTGTCTTGGGTCCCCAGTCAGGAAGAAAAACAGCTTCTGAAAGCTCACACTCGCTAAACTAAAAATATTCACTCAGCTATGAACAAATGTCTTCAAGAAATAAATGGTAAAGCCAGCAAGGCTGCACGAGGGCCTGTTGGGAGTACGGCACAGCGAGCTAGCGGAACCCTCTGGAGACCTCACCACCACAAAACCGGGCCTCCTACTGCACACTGGGAAAGATTACCTTGGGCTTTCTGCCTGGGCGGGCCACCTGCTGCCGACCCAAACCCTTACCAGACAGCAGGGGTTTAACCAGAGAAGTGTATTCAAGAACCCGACACTGAGCTCTCTACCTTAGGGTGGCTTGCAAGAGCCCGAAAGGTAACAGACACGTTGATCCTCCAGTCGCCTTGCTGATACACCTGTTCATGATCACATGCATATTGTGGAATAGTGTTTAGAGTAAATAAACGTCAGTTCTGAGCAGCAAGAGAACATTGCTTTAACACAATGACTGCCTAGCTATTATGAGTACTGGACTCTACCTTAAATAGGTAATCTCATCTGCTCTCCGTGCTCATTATGCAGCTCCCACCACAGTGCACCAGGTGTTGTGACTGAAAGGAACGGGGTTGGGGGAGCAGAAAATGAATCTGCTTTCCTTTGAACCTTCCCATGGGTAATCAAACTGCCGTGAAACTCACGCTAATGCGTTTTCCCACAGCTGTGAGGAGCCAAACGTTTCCTCTCACCTGAAAATCAAACCACAGTTACCCCAGTGCAATGATTTTAATCATTCTTGCCCTGGTATTTGCGAAGGAAATTAAAACAATCTACTCAGAGAGAGCCTTTATCCATCCATCCATCCATCCATCATCTCCCGCTTTATCCGAGGTCGGGTCGCAGGGGCAGCTGCCTCAGCTGGGAAACCCAGACTTCCCTCTCCCCGGCCACTTCATCCAGCTCCTCTGGGGGAATCCCGAGGTGTTCCCAGGCCAGC
>JAAGVU020000044.1:6312285-6326882 GCA_011763525.2 Mormyrus iriodes | reverse complement strand
GTGACAAAGGGCAGCCCTGGCGGAGTCCAACCCTCACTGGAAACAAGTCCGACTTATTGCCGCCCATGCGGACCAAGTTCTGGCACCGGTCGTACAGGGACCGAGCAGCCCTTAAAAGAAAGCCTGGCACCCCATACTCCCGGAGAGCCTTTAATAGAAAATAAAGGCTCAGTCTGGGAGTATAAGATTCTCTCCATCCATGATTTCTTTGTGATATAGTTCTGAGCAATTATACTGCCAGCTTCTGAAAACAGCTGATGGCGTCTTTTCAGAGCCAAAACAAAAGGGTTTCAGGTTAAACAAGTTGCTGGATCATGCTTGCCTACCTTCTGTTCTTTATAAGGGATTTTTTTTTTGTTGGGGGGGCATTTAAAGCTGCTGAAGGGCTTCAATGCAGCACCACGCATTGCTCAGAGCCTGCTAGGCTGGCCCCTTGATGGGTGCACGGAGCAAGCTTTGCATTTTTAACAGGGCTGGGGCCTGTGTGTGTAGGGGGGAAATGGGGAGGGGGCAGATGAGGGCTGGCGGTGGAGAAGGTGGGGGTTAGGGGTGTGTAACATGATGGGTAAATGGAGCGGAAGATTCCGTCCTGTCTGACCCCGACGCCCGTTCCGCTGGGCTTGGGGGCGTCTCCAAGGGAGGGGGCCCTGCTGTCAAGCGCCAGCCGCCAGACGGCCCCATCCCTAATGAACAGGTGGCCACCCCTGAGCCCCCCCCCCCTCTGCGTCTGTCACCCATGCCTCTGCATCACAATCAAGCAAACAGGTAGTCCTCAGACACTCAGCCATGTGACTCATTTGAATATTTCACAAGAACTGCTGATAGGAGTTTAATCTGCTGCTCACTTGAATTTATAAGGAAAGAATATCATGGAAGACAAATGGATTTTTTACATGACTTCCCAGTAAATTTTATAGTCTTATAAGCTCATATTGTTGCCCAGAATCATTTAATTTTGAATTATGTCAATTCAATTTTTGCTCCTTAATGGGACAAGATGGTATGAAATAACTATAAACTGAAAAATAAATGACAAACTGAATTACATGCATCTTCTTTTCATTACAGTTGGAAGTCAAATGCACCACTACAGATGTTTATTGACAAATACGAGGTGCAGTTTCTCAGATTCTATGACTGCAGGTTTTTTCTTTGCTATTTCTATTATAAAGTGACTAAATTACCAAAAAAGTCCGAAATTAATTTTGCATTTCATGCAAAACCAGAGTAATCCAAAAAGTGTTTTTTCTATTAAATTAAGATATAGATTTATATGATTTTCAAAAGACAGCAGTACAAATACATGGAACTACAGTGATATCAAAGTAAACAGAGGGGAGTAATGTGCAGGTATCAATCTGTTTGCTAAAGATGTTTAATTCTTGGTATGCTGTTAGTTCCTAGTTGCATCCCAGTGTTTTTCATTTAGCTTTTTACATTGTATTGATGGCATTCCTCCTGGGATTCTCAGATATGGTCCTCAAGGAAATACTTGCATAAAACAAAGATAAATGATAAAATTAACTAATGGAAGACCATTTTGCATACATTTACCGAAAAAAGAAAGAAAAACCATGTGTGTGCCTTCAGGTAGTTTTACTAATAAGAAAGCCGTACGGTTTTTATTAACAAAAGCACGCATCCTACAATGAAATGTTTTAACTTTTACATGTATTTAAAAAAAGATCATTATTAACTCTGGAATAAAACCCCTGTTTTATATGTATAACCTGGTTTTTGGAGCACAAACCAGTAAAATAATTTAAAGTTCCGATACCAGGACCTGTTGCGTAAGTTATGTAAAAAAACCAGCAGGTGCCTCCTCTGATTACAACTCAGGGAGGCTGTTCCTGACTAATGTGGTCACTGTTGAACTTGAAGGCTTCTGACAGACAGGGGCTCCACGGACAATGAATGGAAGACACTCATTGTCTGAGTTATAGATGAACGCTTGCTGAGAGCTGTGATGAAAAGTCACTGTGGTTTGCAGAGGCATGGGGGCTGTCGAGCTGTAGAAGTGCGGGGTGGGAGAGATGTGGGGGTAGGTAGGCAGGCTGGGAGTGAGGTGTGTTGGCAGCAGTCATGGATGCATTGCAATGTGCAGGCTGGCGTTTGCGTTGGCTTTTGCTCGACAGGGTAACATCTCGTGATGGAGCATAATGGAGATGAGATTGGGCAGCTGTGGCTGGGGGGAGGGCGTGGTGGATGCATGGCCTAGCTCTGCTGGGAATAGGGGTGCCAGAAGCAGCCATTCCACAACAAAAGCACAGTGACGATAAGCCTGAATGGAGGAACGCTGATCTAAATCCCTTGGGATGCAGCATGCTTCCACAGGAAAGCCAGACATTTATTTCATTGTTACGGCAGCCATGAGCAGCACGCTCCCAATGGGAATGACTTCAATATGGAGGGAGCCTGAATCCGAATGCTGCTCTGTCATTCCCTAAGAGAGACCTTCACCCAGCTGTCCCTGCTGAATGGCTATTTATGTCCAAACTTTATATTGACGCAAGTCCCAAGATGGGTCCTGCTAATATTCTACTACTGCAGTTCTTAGTCATTATGATTATACATCATCTCATGCTCTCTAATATGCTCTCTGCTACATTTTACTGACTGGATGATGCACAAAAAGGTAATAAATAATCTTTTCGGGATGAGCATGAACCCACCAGCCTCCTGGACAGCTTGGCCCTCTGTGAAAGGCATTAGTATTTGCGGTATTCACCTGGGCCACCTCACCACCTCACGGCTTCCCAGGGTGCCGACGGTGCTCTGTATTACAAACCAGAGCCCCTTTTCCCAAGCCTGTTAACGTCACACTTTTCCCACCAACAGCTACTTCATACTTGACTGTTCCATGTGCACTTGTGTTCATACTGCATTTGTCTGTGGACACATATGGTCTTTGGTCAGTGCATGCATACAACAGTGATATTCCATCAGGCCAGGAGAGGGCAGATGTATCGCGACACAAATACAAGGAGTGTAGTGAATTTGGTAAGGGTAAACTTTTTGTGAACGGTTTTATAGTTGTTAGTCTAGACCTGGACAGTATTATAGTGATACAGCACACCGCAACGTTTTCAAATCCGAAATCCTCACTGCAAAATTCCCTGGTGGATTTTATTGCCAAGATTTGAAAATGTTGGAATAGTGTTGCTTTTGAAAATACCATGAACTGCGGTATAATGTCTGGACAGTGAAAATTAGACATGCGGGTACCTCCACACCTCCTTCAAGAATTCTTCTTCCTATACTCTTTCTTGGTTGACCTCTGCTCTGTGAAAGTTAGTGCTGCCACCTACAGGAAACACCCAGTCAATTGCAAATGCACAATTGACGCATACAGACATGCATAATCTCTGCAAGACATAAAAATCTGGACTATGCACACACCATGCAATGCAAATCCCTGATGACGAAATTTACATCACTCTCCCTGTGCATGGGCTGAAAGTGCACATGGAAATGTGAAGCATGACTGGTCTTAAGGCCTCACAGTAACTCAATGAGGAAAAAAACTCCACAAGCAATCGTGTGGTTTCCAGCACCTTCGAATGATACTGTACCATCTGAAGGGAAGATGTTCCCATTGCTGCGCCCCCGTATCTCTGCCCCAGAAGTCTCTCTACCCACTTAGAGTAAGAGAAATGCCCTGCACAACGTATGCTGTGAGCGCTAAAAGAGACGGCCTTTCATTGGAGTGCTCTGGAGAGGCGAATTGAGGACATGGTGAAGAGAGATCAAACAGCGTGAAAGAGAGACAGAGAGGGAGGCTTTAAGTGAAAGTGAGGGCCAACTGCCTGGGCACAGGAATGGAAAGGCAGTCAAAAGAAAACCAGTTAAAAAAGGAAGGCAGGTCATGTGTTTCTGTGACGGTTAGCATTTCTACTTGTTTTTCAGGGTTTCGGGCAATGTTTGAGGTTTGCCTGCTTTCCCTCCACAGCAGCTACCAGCAAACGTATGCCTTTCTTTCTGCAGACATATATTTTTTCATTTTTCATGTACATGCCCCTTTTTTTATTCAGAAACGGAACCGGATGCTGACTGATGGAATCCAAGTAATATTTGTTAATCATGGAGTGCAACAAATCTCTGTCCAGGAAGTCAGCTGACTTTGTTCTCTGACTTCTCTCAAACTTGAACAGCCCAGGTTCTTCCAGTATCATTCAGCAGGAGTGCGTCATTTATGGTCAGGATGCGGTTTTCAAAAGAAAGCCGAAAGCCTAATTTAGGACATTAGCGACTCTTTCAAAGAAGTGTCATCCTTCACGCTGAATATCTGTGTGGGCTGTTTTATTACGCCGGCCTTCCACACTCCTCAGCTCAGAGGCTGGCACGATTTGTCAACCTGCTCCACATCACAAGAAACGTGACACACTGTCTGTCAGACATGATACCATGATACTCATTCCATACAATTCATCCCATTCCAGCCAAACTAGTCTTTATACCATTTATTTTTTATACAGCTTAATTTGATTAGATTATGCAAAACTGGATAGCTGTCTACTGAGGCGTGGATCCAGGTAACTGCCTTCCTTACTAAGAAAAATCAGTCCCAACCCACCACAGCGGATGAATTACAATACTCTCCCTGAAACATCTATTTACCTCAACAAACAGGATTTTGGAGAATGTCTCCACTGCCTTTCTTTCAGTTGGGAAGCTTCAGAGCACTTCCCTCCCGCACCAACGCAACTGAAAGGATCTGTTCTCACCACCCTCATGGGAGACCCAGCCGTCTCACTACATGTGTTTGCATTTTATTCTAAATGTAAAGAGGCCATTTCATGTGGTATTGAAGAAGATGGTCAACATCCTTTTAAATCAGCAATAAAATATGCCTGTATTTCATATAAACATTGAGGGAAATGAGTTTCTGTAAGGGAGTTACCAAAGGCTGAGGCCATGTGTGTTGTAGTGCTTGGGCCGGACCTTTCTTAATGCATGACCATTCGAACAAGTATAAATCGTCATATTCATGCATGAATGATCAATGAAAATCAACTTTGACCTTCAGTATTTTTCTCTAGAAGTGCTGAGGCAAAACCAAAAAACCTGTGGGACTTGCAAGTGGATACCCTAGACAATAATTGGATGCAGATTTCTACAGATGGGTCACTTTCTGTTTTTATAACCAGTTGTACTAACAGATCTGGTGACGGGTTTGATTCCAGACCTTGCTACTTCATATGAACCATCATTCCATGGCGAGGACACCACCAGAGAATCCATCCATCCATTTTCTATGACTGCTTATTCCATATGGGTCGCGGGGGGTCCGGAGCCTATACCACCAGAGAATAAGTTTAGTTATTAATTATTAAATATGAATAGAGGATCTAAAGTCAGTTATAGCCACTCCACAATAACTCACAAATTCATCCAGGCTTTCTGTACAGAAGAGAGAGAAAAGATATACCTGATACTGTCATGACAGAACTTGCACAGTTTTATATACATTAATCCATTGCTCCTTAAGCTAATGAGCAAGTACTTGGAAAACACAAATAGGTCTTTATACAAGGATATTTTTCTGGCATGCAACATAAACCTAACAAGGCATGCTCATCATAACTAATGAGCCTGAAAAGGAGCAGGTATATTTCCATGCCCAAAAAGCATAGCCACATACTCATAGTGCCCAGCGGTTGCTTGGAAGGCCACTTTCCATTCCTCACTTAGTAAGTTGTATTGACTGTGAAAATGAAGCTTAGTGTAGAACTTTGCGAAATGAAATTGCTCTGTTTGGCCAGGATCAACAGCAGGGGATTGAACAGCATTGAGGTATACCACACACCCCGGTAATAAATATACAGCCTCAGACTACTGAAGAGTATATGATTCTTGTTGCCTGGGTTTCTGAAATGAAGACATCCTCTGTCAAAGATTCCTCCATTCACCCCTCTCATCTCCTCTAACACTCACTCAATTGATCGATTCACAATTAGAGAAAGTTGTAAAAAGTGTTCCTCAGTCATCTAGCAGGAGCCTGGTAGATCTTTCTACAGCCTTTTACATGGCAAACCATCAGATCCTTCTGGTTACCCTCTCTCAACCAGGCATCACAGTGTCTGCTCTGAAATGGTTGAACTCTTACCTATCAGGCAGACCATTTAAACTGTCTTGGGGTACAGATGTACTCAAGACACTTCGCATAATAACCAATGTCCCCCAAGACTCAGTCCTTGGTCTCCTCCTGTTCTTTTTATACATAACTTCTTTATATCTGATAATCCAGTCATATGGCTTTTCCTACCATTACTAGACTGATGAAATCCAGCTGTACTTAGCCTTCCCAGTAATCATGGTCTTTGCTGTGATCTCCGAATGCCATGCCAATAGCCTGGATGAGGAATCATCACCTCCAGCAGAATCTGTCTGAGACTTGGCTTCTTTTGTACCATCTCCCATGGCATACTGTCCAGCAGGGTTCCCAAATTCCAGTCCTAGGGGGCCAGTATGAAGCACAGTTTGCAGATTTCCCTGCTCAAGCACACTTTCTAAACCTGGCACTTAGCTGATGTGTTTCAGTTGGATCCTGGCCCTCCAGGATTGGAATTAGATTATCGACATTGTCTTTATCGAGGGCTTCCAGAAACCAATGGGTAATGCCGTATGACCAGTTACACTTGCTGGTCATATAGCAAATATTTACCAGTCTTGTAAATTCACTCTTTTTTAAGCCAGAAGGTTCAGGCTTTCTTTGTCTCAGTATGCAGCTTAGCTGTTAGTCCCTATACTGCCAAACAAAGGAAACACTCTGTAACTGCAAATTTTATTAAAATTGAGTTATGACCAAAATCGGGTCTGTCAGGCATTGATTTATCTTGTGACAAAATATTTTAATTCAAGGATACGTGGTTCGGAATAAGCAGAATATCATTTATCAATATTCTACACATAGAGGTGAACAGAAATCCAAAAAAAAAAATTAAGCCGCTTTTCTCACTTTCAGTATCAGCATATTTACCGTGTTTTGCCTTTGTGTGGTAGTATAGGTACCCCAATTAATTTGAAGTCTTTGGTGCTGACAGTCAAATCTGTTTATTGGGGCAGCACCAATTTTCATCAAACTGCCCGTCAAAGCCTACATCCTGTCTCACCCTCTACAGTCAGATGCCTCCACCAGATGTCTCACTCTAGATGTTTATCATGTACAATCTGTTGATGTTGGAATGAGCTACCAAACCACATCTCAGGTCATAGGTCACAACTGGCATCCACAATAACCTTAATGGAATGGCAGGAGGTGGATCAATAATGCTACAAGAAGCTTTGTGAAAAATGGTTGGTTATGGAGTTTCAGAATGGGGTTTCGAGTCCTGTGATGGGTGAGATTATGAATGCCTGTCAGTCACAGCCTGGTCTAACCTAACGGAAACCAACTAAGTAAAAGAACCATGTTGAATTGTTTATAACATCTGATTAGAGTAATAATACAACCAAAAGAATTTATCCAGTGTATGTGTAGAACTGCAGTATGGAAGAGTCTAAAAGGGCCCAGAAGCTCATGGTGCATGAATAAGCTATCAAATTCATCACTGAACTTCCTGTAACAAACATCAGAATAATTATTTTATTTCAAGTTTACACAGGGCTCTCTGACTAATCTGATAACCTGAACTGAATTACCTAACACCCTATGTTCATATAGTAATCAGAGACAATGCTAATATGCTAAATCATCAAAGATGTGTGATTTCTTCAGATGTGGGAATTCAGAGGACATGCACTGTATATGTTTTTGAAATAAACTTTTCTGACTCAGTTACATGTAACTGCATCCCATCTCCCAAGACCTATATGATTTAATGCACTTTCATGGCACTCTATGAGTCATCTAACCACCTAACCATCCATTTTCCATAATTGTAAGCATATACGGTGAACGTATCATTAGTATTTCAGGTATAAAAAGAGACTGTGGTATGTAATGTCAAAGTTGACAGAATCCAGTGTGCGGGGATATCTGTTTATTCTCCAGTGGACCTGCACAAACTAGAAACAAGGGAGTCTACCTCCTTATGACTCAAGACTCAAGAGTTTATTGTTATTGTCAACACAGCCATGTACAAGTACACAGTGCATTGAAATACCGTTTCCGCTGGCCTCCCAAGGGGCTACAGACAAATACAATATAACTGCAAATACAGTAGAATGCTATGTTTGATTTTGCGCATGTCTGCAGTCCATAGCCCTTTCAATAAAAGGCAACATCTATAAGACATAAAAGTGCAGAGTAGTACAAATAAAGAAAGCACAAATGTAATTAAGAAAGACAACAAATTGCAGCATCATTGGTGGGTGGCTGGGATGAAGGGGGGTGTCTGATGAAGGTAGTGGCATTCTTTGAGGTGGGGGGGCAACTAATGGGGTCCGTGTCAGTCCTTGGAGGTCAATAGGGTATTGAAGAGCCTGACCATCCAGTGGAAGAAGCTGTTGCAGTGTCTGGCAGTGACAGTTTGGATGCTCTGGAACCTTCTGCCAGATGGCAGGGGGTGAGCTGTCCGTGGGGAGGGTGGGAGGTGTCTGTCACCATACTGTTTGCACGGTGGATGACATGTTTCCTGTACAGTTCAGTGCCGAGTGGGAGAGGAGCCCCATTATCCTCTCTTCTGTCCTCACTATCCAATACAGGTACTTCTGGTCAGCGACACTGCAGTTCACTGACGGGTGGGAGACGAGCCCCCATGATCCTCTGTGCTGTCCTCACTTTCTGGTACAGGGACTTGTCATGTCACCCTGCAGTTCAGTGACGGGTGGGAGACAAGCCCCATGATCCTCTCTGTTGCTCTCACTATCCACTGCAGGGACTTGTTGTCAGTGATGCTGCAGTTCATTGATGGGTGGGAGACGAGCCCCCATGATCCTCTGTGCTGTCCTCACTTTCTGGTACAGGGACTTGTCATGTCACCCTGCAGTTCAGTGACGGGTGGGAGACAAGCCCCATGATCCTCTCTGTTGCTCTCACTATCCACTGCAGGGACTTGTTGTCAGTGATGCTGCAGTTCATTGATGGGTAGGAGACGAGCCCCATGATCCTCTCTGCTGTCCTCACTATCCAGTGCAGGGACTTGTGGCCAGTGATGCTGCAGTTCCCGAACAGGACGGTGATGCAGCAGCAGAGAACACTTGTGATGGTCCCTTGGTAGACCGTGGTGAGTATGGGAGACTGGCCTTCTTCAGTGGAGTGAAGACGCTGCTGGGCTTTCTTGGTGATAGAGGTGGTGTGCAGGGTCCAGGAGAGCTTGTCTGCCATTTGCCCTCCCAGGAACTTCACACTGTTTAATGGAAGTATGGAATATGGAAGCAACTTCTCAAAATACATCAATATCTCTATGTCTTGTATATCACAGAAATGGGCACAGAATGTATGCTAATCCAAATACTAATACAACATATACTTTCTGCAACAACATAATAAAGGCAAAAAAATAATAATGCAGAAGATGATGCATGCATTAAGAAAATGCTGATCCTAAAAACACAGGCATGGATACATGTTAGCCTGGGTGATGGGGAGAGAGGTAAGTGCTTGTCTCTATGGTAGTGGGTACATAAGAATGGGCAGGGTCAAAGGTTTAGCCCTCTGCTAACCTTCCTCAGCACTGATCCAGGGTGCCGAGAGAATCGGAGGTCATGCTGGACCTTGAAGGCCCTCAGGGAGCCTATTCTGATTCAGAAGCTGGGAAGATTTCTCTGAGAGTGGAGGAATTAGGGGTGCTGAGGGCGGGTTCATATTCTGTTCAAGAGACAAACCAACATGGCTTTAAAGAGCCTGTAAAGGGCTCAATTTTTGACTGTGGTTAAGGAGGAACTGGGGCAGAAACAATCGCAGAAGGATGTATAGACAGAGAGAATGTTAAATGGGTGCTGTCCTTGTGGACAGACGGTCCTCACTGATTATGTAATGTAATTGTAATAAACTAGTGAAAGTGGATCGCGTGCTGTCCAGACATTGCCAGTATCCCCCCAGACGCTGCATTTATGCTGTCCTCCGAATAAACATACAGAGCACAGCCCTTTCAATAAAAGGTAACCGCAATAGCCTTACTGGGACAGCTCTGTTCCATTCAACAGTAAAAACACTTGTGCATTGGTTAAGATTATTTGGGAGAGGGACTCAATACAGTGCATACATTTTCTCTGGTGTGTTCTGAAGCATTTACTCACTCCACTCATAAACAAACAAAATTTAATCGTTAACATTACAAATGCCTGCCGAAAGCTGAAGAACTTGCGAGTGATTAAATGACAGATGCTGAATTGCTAAATTATACAACATAAACGAGCACAAAGCGGTTCCATCGTAAATCACAGGGTTCTTGTTCTGCTTATGTATGTTTTGGGTAGTGATTGAGTGAGGACATGATGGTATTTATACATGTGTGTGATGTGTGATGAAATGTTTTAGACAGGTTTGGATTCTTTCCTGTCTGATGGAAATTGAAGCAGTGAGCACTGCATCATATAAAGAATTAACTGCAACCCAATATTTTACAGGCAAGCAAAGAAAACAAAGTTACCAAACGTAATGGAGTTACCATAATGTTCCAATTTGTAAAACACACCATGTCCTGTATAAAATTTACCTATATCCTATTATTTAGTCAAGAATCTATAGTTAATTCACTCAAAGGATCAATTGAAGAATCTACTGAATACTTTTTCTCAGTAACAGTATCATAAAAAAAACTTGAAAAATACATATTTGACAGTCATATTACAGCTGAAACTTTTGTGATTGTAATGCATGACAATTAAAACACAAAAACACAACTTGCAGGAATACCTTTGTGCCTGAGCAATGTGACTATTTACATAAGGGCGACCAGGTAGCTCACAGCAGTCTCGCTGGGGGCAGATGCAACGGAACTCAACGTGACACCTGAAGCATCAGACATTCAGCTAGGCCAATAACACAGCTTTGTTATGAATTATACTGTCGCTTGGGCAAAAAAAGTGGTGAGATTACCAGGAATGTTGACAACGTCTGGAAGAAGTGAAGTGTTGCTGGGATGTATTAGGAATTCTCGTCTAGATTCTTGTGGGTTAAGGCCATTTCATTACGGCATTTAGTGGTCACTAAGAACCCAATAGGGAATTAAAATTAAAATATATGTGGGATTGTGGTATTTCTCTTGTGAGCTGGATGAATCAGGCAAAGGCAATGGGAGATGTAGGGAACAACAGTAGGTACAGGGGCTACGTATGTCTCATGTGGTTGTTTGTGCGAAAACTAGTGGTGTTTAAACTGTAAGGGGAAACAGCTGCAGAAAGCTGGAAGTACCCTGTAAGAAACACTGTGGAAAAGACCTCGAAAAAGGGTTCAATTACCAGGAGGTAATTCGGCTGACAGAACAGCCTCCTCTGCCTGGGTTCTCACAGAATGGTTTTTCGGGTGGAGCCCCTGTTGTTCCCCTGGCTTGGGTGGGCAATCCCAAAATATACTGCCATTTTTATATATTTCTGTTTGAAGATAAAGAACACAGACTCCACTCAGTTTTATTCAGCCACAGCCTGTAAGTCTCACAAATTACGGGATAGATAATATGTTTGTTTGCTGTTTTTAAGTCTCATGAGACTAATTTGAATATATATCTCCTAAATGCATTCTCATGTCCAAAAACGTTTCGTGTTGATTCATTTTCCAATAATGTGTAATATGCTGATAAATGTTTATTCTGAAGGGAACGAAAAATAGTAGCATGTCTAAACATGAACATACAGACAGTATGAAATCGTTTTAGATTTTTATATTAATACTGACCTTGCAACTACTAACCAGGCTTTGATGGTCTCACTCACTGCACTGGGTTGCGTGTGTGTATGTGTTTGGGGGAGGGGGGGTGGCTACCAGCTGTGCAGCTGTCTGCAGGCCAAGAGGAATGCTGGCATAGGCGCCCAGGGTCATGCCCCCCCATATTGGTGGGTATTCTCTGCAGAGAAGCAGGAATTTCAATAACAAAGAGCCCGGGGGTTAAGGCTGGGGTTTTCTTAATGCTTCTGTCACTGACAGACACACGAGGTCAATTCAGCGTTTGGAGCAGAAAAAGGTATATATAATAAAAGCACAATGGAATATTCGTGGCATATGCGTCATGGGTCAGGGCAGTGATGAAATTCAGCAAAGATGGAGCCAGTTTTATGAGGGGGCTGTACAGGTTAGAAAATCTCAATTAAAAACAGTTATGAAATTATAAATTCTGCCTTCCATTGGGGAATGTGAATATGAAATTCAGACATTTAATTGGTACCAATGCATGTGTACAGGTATTGAGGGTAATATGAATACAGTGCATAACTGACAGAATGAAAATCAGGAAATCAGTTAGCGCAGACTGCTCTCTTATTCGGAAAAGCTCAAAGAGAACACCTGCTCTTTAAAAAAGACAGAGGGAAAAACAAACAACAAAAACGGTCAGACACTAGTGTGAGTCGTAAATCTGCAGGACACCCGGCAGACGTTCCTTCGTTATCAAACAACTGTCGGTTGCAGCCTGAATATTTTAGCTGCGCTATCTGCTCGTTCACCTGCTTCAGTGTTTTCCGGGAGCGAAATCGCATCTCTTATCTGATACCATCTTCACCACCTGTTCGGAACTGCTGGGTAACAAGCCGAGTCCGAGATATAATCGGTTTCCGTTTTCTTATTAGCGATCTTCACTCAGTTGTTTTTAATGGATGCATTTACAGTGAAACATTATCCACCAAAATAAACATATCACTACCGATCGAGATGTTTTATCAACAGATAGTTAATGCCATTTAGAAGTAGCCGATAGCGAGGTTTTCAGACAACCTATAACAGATGTCCTTGAATATAATAAGTAACGGTAATGGTGTGGTATTTTGGATATAATAATAATAATAATAATAATAATAATAATAATAATATAATTCCATGATAACAGCAACAACCGTTGCATTTTACTATCACTGTTACTATTTATAAACCATTGTAACTTGAACATTGTAAGCATATTATGTTGAGGGTTCTATGAGTATTTTATTGCCAAAACTGAAGGACACTTCACAAGCTTTAACCGAAATATTGTCTAATACAGCGTAAATCATACACATCCCAAAGTACACGATCATCATAGTGCAGTTAAAAACACACACAAACACGTGCCATGATATAACATGAACAACTACACTGTTTAATTACACGCCCTTGTGGGTGGGGTTAATTCCAAGACCACGCCCACCCATCGGCAGTCCTCGTCGCCTTCAAACATATTTCCTTGTAGCTCCGCCCAGCTGGCGTGGCTTCGCTGCAGGGAAGTTTATAGCGATCGTTCTCCGTGTGTATATACTACATAGTGTAGTTGGACAGCTGTTTCAGGTAGAATAGTCGGTATAGTTTCAAAGTAGGCTATTAATCTGTCAAGGAAAAAAGAAAGAATATATTTCAGCTGCGGTTTCACCTACTTTTGAAATCGTTCATTTATGCTTTTTTATAAAAATTGTGAAAATGCTCAAAAATTCCGGGAAGAAATTCGTCATTCCCATCGTGGGAGCTACTGCAACCTGTCTGTTAGTGCTGTTAGTCGCTGTAGGGCATCGAAGCATCAGGGTGGATGGGAAGCGAAGCGAAAGAGATTTGGAAATGCGATCGCTGCAGGGTTCGGAGAGCTCGGTGCAGACACAGTCCCGGGACAGCCCTGGCTCGGGAAGGAGGAAGGGCTTCTCTGCCTATTTTTCCAAGTTAACTCGGGAAAGACGAGAAGTGGAGAGACCCAAACCGCAGATCACACCGGTAACCGAGACACCCCCAGCGGAGAACATAACCCCGAATGATATCTTCATAGCGGTCAAGACCACTAAGAAGTTTCACCAGTCTAGACTGGGTCTCCTGCTTGACACCTGGATTTCCAGAAACATGCAACAGGTAAGGAGTGGGAGCTGGATTCAGTAGCGAAAGTAATGCTTTACAGCCGAAGTTGCGTACGGAAAACTGCACCTGACTATTTCGAGAAAATAAGATAAAACACTGCGCAGTAATAAAAGTGTCACCCATATGTGTCTGACAAATTAAGGGAAGCAGTTTTCATATTAATTAACAGAAAGTGCTGATCGAGTTACGTATTCCTAATACAGTATGTGCAGGACAATCATTGGATTCGTAGAATACCGAACACACCATCGGGCTTGTATTCACCTTTGGATATTTATTATAAAATGGAAAAGAGAGAGAAAAACGTTTCGTCGCTTTTCTCATATTCTCTTTTGATTTCCCTAAATAATTTATGTATGGGGCTCCCATATGGTATCGTACAAAAGATCAGGTAGACTTATTAAGGGTTCGTTTTTGTTATTGCACTATAAAGACAGACTGTGTGACAGAATCCAGCCTCCCCCCCCCGCACACAGACACACAAAATCGGACCCTCTGCTACCTCAAAAGGCATCTCCTGAGAACATGGGGACCAGTTCCCAGGGGACCTCACACTACACCCCCGTCACCCCCCCCCCCCCCC
Source organism: Mormyrus iriodes (assembly GCA_011763525.2). Classification (NCBI taxonomy): domain Eukaryota; kingdom Metazoa; phylum Chordata; class Actinopteri; order Osteoglossiformes; family Mormyridae; genus Mormyrus; species Mormyrus iriodes. The sequence goes on along the minus strand of JAAGVU020000044.1, from coordinate 6,312,390 downwards.
CCCCCCCCCCCGCCCCCTCTTTTTGTGTGGGGGGGCCTGGGGGGAAGGGCTCCTTGCCGCGGCGGGTGGTCCCCCCCCTCCCCTCGCGTTGGGGCACGAACACAG
>JAAGVU020000044.1:6295367-6312185 GCA_011763525.2 Mormyrus iriodes | reverse complement strand
CCCCGAAAAAGGCACTCCCTGAGAACATGGGGACCAGTTCCCAGGGGGCCCCACCCTCCCCCCCCGCCCCCCCCCCCCCCCCCCTCGCCTCGAGTCTCCTTTTTGTTCTGGGGGGCTCATGAGAATACTGGCTTTGCTCTGCAGCGTCGGGTCCATTCCATCCCCTTGCTGGGTGAAACAAAAGCCCCCTTTTTGAGGGGGCAAAGAAAAGCTTTCCTAGCTCCCAGTGTCACCCCCCTCTTTGGGAACGTGGGAGCCCACGTCGCCTTCTGTTTTGTTTGTGGAGAAGCGGGGGGCCCGCCTGAGTCTCGGTCTAGGACACAGGCAACAGCAGAAATGGGGGGGCTTCACCGGCCGGACGTGGCTGACAAAGAGGAGCATCTGCTGGACACACTGAGCTCCAAGCGGAGCGGCTCGTGGCGGCTTCCCGACAGACGTTCTCAGCAGACTGGGGTGTGTCACCATCCCTATGCCCATATAGCAGGCTGTGGCATGGCTTCTAAGCGAAAAAGACACAGATTTGTGTTCGCGCAATAGCCCTCCAGAACTAATGTGCACTCAGCTGTAATGTAATACAAATGTAATCCAATCTAACAGCTGCACTTGTGACATTGACACACTAAATGTGGTTTTAAAACATTTTATTAGCCACGTGAGGTCGATTTAGTCTGTCATGCTGCAGAATGTAATGCGAGTCCGCCAGCGGCGAGCACGTCTGCCGCCACACCTGAGGCTCAGGTGCCTGCTATACGCAATGCATCTAAAAGGGGAACGATTTTCCAATCTCCCTGGATGGTAGAGATGGATCACCCCCACGCCAGCCTGGTCTGGGTCTGTTAGTGTGATCACTTAGCTGGGGTGGACCCAGACTCACGCCTCCTGTTGGCAGTTACCTGAATGGACATCTCAAATAGCAGTGCACACGTGCATTGAATTTACTTACTCTAGGGTGTGATGGCCATAAGAGGACTTAATGGATGGGGGTGGGGGGGGGTTGCTCAGCAGCTGGCCGGGGAACAAAGCAAATATGAAAGACACAATTGCCTGGGGTACAACTAGGAGATTCAGGGGTGGGGGTGGGTGTGGGGGGGTGCCAGGTGGCCATGCGGCAGCAAACAAAGGACATTCAATTCCCATCATGCAAATCTTTGCTTTCTAAATAAAGAGATACAGATACCCACAAAGAATCAGGCAGTTGGCGTTCAACGGAAAAGAATGTGGCGCCCTGACTCATGGTTATATGCACGTACAAGTGTTAATGTTTACTTTCAAGACACAACCTTTGCTCTCCTGGAGTGTTTCACTGCCCGTAAACCGACAGCAGGGCACGGGGCCGACGCGAATGGGGCAGACAGAGCTTCCGCCGCTCTGCGTTTGATGTGGCGCTGCGGTCAGGAAATCCGAGGGCAGCAGGGAGCAGGATGCCCCCGCCTAGCTGCTTTCGGTGTCTTGGAGAGGGCCTGGCCCGGGCTGGTGCAACTGGCACACCGTGGGCAGTTCCCGCTCAGTGTTTACAGAAGGAAAGAGGCACAGCGTACGCTAGCGTAAAAGTCCCCTTTTAGACACCTGATGTTCTGTCTGCGTTAATTAGGCTTCACTGGTAACTTAGTCCCATTCTGGGACAGACTGACTGGTAACACTGTACTTGAGGGGGCACAAATAATGTAGTAATACATTCTTACTTAATGTATCAATTAATTAACCAGAAACTGAGTGTTAGTTATGTACTGATCCCATGTTTGTTTATCATTAATCAACCATAATAGTTTATGTATTTTATGCAGTTGCTATATTTGTTTATCACTTGTACTTCAGTAGTAACTAAGTTCCTAAGTTACTTGTGCCCCCTCAAGTAAAGTGTGAACCATTGGTTTTGTCAAGCAAATAGTTACTATGATGTTCGAAGCAATTCACAGCATGCATACGACTTTTTTTGTCTTATTGCAGAGCTAACAACTGCAAACTCAGTAAATTAGCGAGTAGTAATGCTTATCATTACTGGCAGGCTTGTCAAGGTACACTTAACGGAAATGTGCGGCATTTCACAGGAGCATCATGCAACGCATGGCAGGAATCTCGGAAGGTTGTTTTTGTTGTGGGCCATGTGCTTGAGCAAAGATTAAATTAGCAGTTTATTAATTATAATTTTCAATTAGCAGTTTGATAATTATAACAGCTCCCTTACCATCGCAATACTGATTTGAAAAGCGTTTTATAATTGTTTTTATTATTCTGGATTGTTCTTTCACAGCTCCCAGTGTTTCTTTACAATTCCACTCTGGAACAATGTGCTTCCCGCAGCGTGAGGGGAGTGTGAACAATGAGTGTCTGCAGCTTACACTGGCTGTTTCCACGTGCACAGCCTCAGAGTCTGGGTCGGGGAATAGGGGCTGTTCTTCAATGGCGTGTGGCTAATTAGCGCACCCAGTAAGCATACTCGTCACACTCTGGGGAGCTATTGGCTCAATTTAGTGAGTCAGGCGAGTCAAGCAAGGGAGATAATTTGATGCGACAGAGAAGAGGGATGTCGGACCTGGGCTGATTGGGTGACCGCAGTCGCGAGAAAGGTGTTTCCCAATTCCAGGAACAGTGTGCGCAGGGAGATCGGCTTGATGTCACATGACCTTGGCTGAGATGGCACACGGTGAAAATGAAATCCCGTGAAAGACTTCAAGGGAGGTTAGGAAAGGGTTCCCAATTTCGGACAAAAGAGTGCGGGTGAAGTTCCTGGCTGGGAGATAGGAAGTTGAGGGTGTGTGTGAGGAGGCGGGGGGGGGAGGGGGGCAGGCTTTGCCCTGACTTCCTGCGGAGATGCGGCTGGCCGACAGCCAGTCTCCACACCCCAGCCCTCACCCCGCCACGGGCTTCCCTGCAACAACCGGCACCTCTTTCATTTTCAGCTTTCATCCGTTACTCTCATCTGAAAATCAGCTAGGATAACACAGAGTTACACACAGTTGGCTTAACATGCTATTAATAACTAGCCAAATAAATGATTACAATAGATTGCAGTTAGAGCAGTAAATTGTTTGGGCATTAAACACAATAATGCACTTTTGAGCTTGAGGATTTAATGTAGTGGATTGAAAACTTGGGGGGGGGGGGGGGGGGGGGACAAGCTGTCCCATAAATTCACATGTACGCGTTTACTTGTAGTCCGTGAAGAGCATTCCTCGAGTCTGCGTGTTCCTCAAATATCGCAGGGTCCCCTGACCCCCACGACTGGGGCTGTACTGCAGGGACACAAGAAGAGAAACAAAGCATGTACCCATGCCCCCCCTCCTCGCTCCCCTTCTCCCTGGGGACCCCTCTCTAGTTAACCACAGCAGCTGTATGCTAATCAGCCAGGGCATTTTTGAAATTTACTCACCAGGAGGTTTAACCCAGCTGGAAAACACACCCCATTGTTCTATTAAGGGGAGATAATGTGTGTAGGGGGGGCAGTACCGCACACAGAATTGGGACTTAGCAATGTGTGCTCGGGGCCTCTGTCAGCACCCCAGATTGCATTCGCCACCTGCCCTATGCCGGTTAGCCTTCCTTTCAGTGCGGCTCAAAGCAAACAGGGCTGTCTGGGCTCTTTTACAGCGACACGACTGCTGCCCTCCGTTAAGCAAACAGAGACGTCAGGTCGGGCGCACTGCGGCACATCTGCCGGCGTGTCGACACAGCGTGCCGTGGCTTTAAGCTCACTCTGAGCAGCAAGCGCCTAGCAGACAGTTTGATACTGGGTGGGACAAATATTAAGCTTTATTTATTGCAAGAGATGAATGAAGAGGTGACGGAGAGTCATGGGTGCCTTCAAGGATTCTTCATCAGGCTGGTCAACAGGAAAGGAAATATGCAAAGGGGCCACGGTTAATGTCAGCAAGTCGGGATATGTATGGGGGGGCGTGGCCTCATGTGCCAGCTGCCACCTCACCTGAGCTGGAAAAACAGACAAACAACGATCAGCGTGAGGCCAGTTCACCACTTCTTTTGATCAGCTCGCCTCTAGTGTGCCTGTTAACACCCCCGCCCCCAACACGAGCAGCCCCGCCAATGCTCCCCCACACCTGTCGGGGCTTATCAGACAAAAGGGTGCCAGTGTTTAGCACAGGCTACTCTTTAAACTGGAGGAGCGCCTGCTGGTCCACTTCATCCCCCACCCGCTCACTCGCCCAGTGCGCCATTTATTGTTTTTCTTTATTTATTGAATTCTTGGCATATTTTGTGTGTTTTTATGTTCATGTTCAGACCTGAAACTGATACAGCAGTGAGTAATTTTATAGGGAGGTTCATCGAATCATTCACGCAGAGATTCCTGTGAAAACTCGTTAGTGGGCAATGGGACGTCTGGGGTTAGGTGGGGGGGGGGGGGGTGCTGCTCTCTCCCTCTTTGTTGAGTCTGGGATGCTGTGGGAGCATTGGTGGGGTTGCCATGGAGAGCTTGAAGCCAAGCACAAGCAGCTTTTATTCTTTGCTGAAATCTTTCGGTGCCCGTCTGACTTGTTTAACTCACTGAGCACGACAGGGGATGAGAACAATGGGTACCGTTTTGAAGGGTCCTTTTCCACTTGTGTCTTGCAGACGTACATCTTTACAGATGGGGACGATGAAGAGCTGAAGACGAAAATAGGTGAGATAAATTCCAGCCTAAAACAATGGAACTGAGTGCAAATAATCACAGCTTAGGGAAGTGGTAACTAATTACACACTCGTGGTAGTTTTAGTTGCACAAAGATGTTCTGAGGGCGGAATGAAAAATGATTGGTTAAGGGAGATAACCCCTCAAAATGTAGAGGAGGTGGATCCAAGCAATTAGAGGAGACGGGACCAAGACATCTGACTCTAGCTGCTTGGATCCATCTCCTCTATAAGTTCATTGGTTATCTCTCTGATCATCTTTTGTTCTGCCCTCAGAAATTTTTTGTGTAAGTAAAACTCCCATGAGCAAACTGCCCAGATTACTCTTGGTAGCATCAACAGCCTGCTCACCCACTTGGAAAATAAGTTTCTGTCTTACAGTAGTTTATATTCAATCCTCTTTTGCAGGGATATTAACTTCTTTCCATGTCGTTACGCAAAAATTCTTATACAAATCCCATCTTTGATATCACCATTGATTTCAGTGTCTCTTAGGTGATACTTGTATGGAAAATGAACAGTAGGGGGCAATGTCACTTTTGATGCATGTTAACTTTCAGACTAACCTTCCCCCAACACAGGAGACCACGCCATCAATACGAACTGCTCTGCCGCTCACAGCCGGCAAGCCTTGTCCTGCAAGATGGCAGTGGAGTACGACAAGTTCATAGAGTCTGGAAAAAAGTATGGTGTTTCTTAATCTTTCACACGTACAGTTTTAGCTCTGCTCTCTTTAACATGAAGGATAAATGTACTCTCAAAGTTAGAAGGGTTTTCCCACATACCTGACTCATAAAGCTTTCTGTGTACAAACTGTGCAGTGAAAAGGCTTGCTAGCTTATGCTTAGTAGTACTCTATTTACCTGCCTACTGTGGAATATAATCATTAACTGTGATCCTGTCATTCAGATGGTTCTGCCACGTGGACGATGACAACTACTTGAACACGCAGACGCTGGTGAAGCTGCTCTCCCACTACCCTCACACTCAGGACATCTACATCGGCAAGCCCAGCCTCGACCGGCCCATCGAGGCCACCGAGAGACTTGGCGACAGCAAGATGGTGGGCAGACGCCATTGCAGTATTTGCTGACTTGTATGACATCTAAAAAGAAAAAAGAAATCACTGAAGGCTCAAGGTTAACTTTTTCTGCATTACAGAGGCCAGTGAGCTTTTGGTTCGCAACTGGTGGAGCGGGTTTCTGCCTGAGTAAGGGCTTAGCACTGAAGATGAGCCCCTGGGCAAGGTGAGTCAACAATCAATGTCAAGCGATGATTAGGTGCCGTCCTGAGAGACCATTCGTTAGCAAAGGAACAACACAAGCTGCATAGACATGCTGTTAGTTTTGATAGGACAGTTATATTGTATCCAGTAGAAATCAACATATCATTTCATATAGTTCAATAAGGAGAAGTAAACAAGGAAATATGAGCAGATGATTAAGTAGCGCTATTAACTGCACCTTCATAATGCCTTTAAATGCATTCATAGAACATTCATAACCAGCATGTCAGTATACCTTAACATGTCTTAAAGCATTCCATTCATAGCACTTTCAATGAATGAAAAATGTTTTTTAATGTATATTAAAGCTGTTATTAGATTTGTATATTCATAAAATGTTTATTCTTCTCTTGTTTCGAGCTGTCATGTCTTGTTCATTGAAAGTATTATGAATATAATATTGAAGAAACCATGCTGCTTATGAATGTTCTATGAAAGCATTATAAATGCATTAAGAAGGTGCACAAAATGTTGTATAAATGCATAATGAATACCTTATGAACATGCAGTTAATGTAACACGTTACTGTTTATTCTTACTCTTTCGGGACATTAGACAGTGGGATACCACAGGACAATGTGTTGAATTGATATAAGTAAAACTTCTCATTACGGATGAAGTATTGACCTGATTCTTAATGCTGAGCACAAGCACAACAATGTGAAAATATCACCATAATGTCAGCGTGACCTACTTGCATTACAAAAGGTTTAAGAAAGATGGTGAAATAAACTTCAATTAGCTGGCGTTCTTTCTTGAACAGTGGTGGCCACTTCATGAACACAGCTGAGAAGATCCGGCTGCCGGACGATTGCACCGTGGGCTACATTGTTGAGTCCGTGCTGGGGGTGGGGCTTATCCGTAGCAGCTTGTTCCACTCCCACCTGGAGAACCTGCAGCAGGTGTCCAATTCAGAGCTGCATAGACAGGTATGGACTCACCGCAATGAGGCAATACACATAGAGGACCTTGCAGAATTATTGGCAGATGTTCTAAGTGTTGTTTTGTTTTCTCAAGGTTACATTGAGTTACGGGATGTTTGAGAACAAGAAGAATATCATTAACATCAACGGGGGTTTTTCAGTGGAGGAGGACCCATCAAGGTAGGGGACCCTGTGGCATTCGTTACTCTCCACTGATGACACCAGATTTAGCAAAGCAGGAAGTGCTCTGTAAGAGATTCTGGTGGGCTAACGCTAACTTTCAATCTGGGGCCTCCCCCTCTGTCCATGTTCGTAATGTATGGCATTGCATACCGTGACTGAGGGCTTGGAAGCCATGGAGAGATTTTCAAACCCTATTAATTTCATTTCCCTTTTCCCTGCCCTAGGTTCAAATCTGTCCACTGTTTGTTGTACCCGGACACCCCCTGGTGCCCCTCCCACGTTGCCTACTAGTGGCGACGACCCACCTCGTTGGTATCCTCGTCCCGGATGGCCTCGGTATCTGAAAGGCCAACGGGACCTGTTTGGTGCAGGGCTAGCGTGTCTGCCGCCGTTTTGGCTGCGGCAGCATGCGGCCTGCGTTAATTTTATCGGGCTGCTGTGCGGCCCACGTTTTTCAGCTTTGGACATTTCCTTCCTCGCCGGTCTCCACGATTCCCACTCCAGCAAGGAGACAAGCAAGGAGAACCAGCAGGAAGAGTGATTCAGCATTACACAGGCAATCAAATGCACTTCCTATGTTGTAAATGTTGCCAATCTACTTGCTATTCTCATAGAATGCACATATATATTTATATTTATATATTATATTTGCCAGCTATTATGTGCTTATTTTTCCCAATTTTGGTTCCCATGGTTACACACATTATAGTTACTATATTACTTCTTTGTATCCAGTGTTGTTGAAGCCATTTTGACGTATTCCTTTTGTCCTTGTGTCCACAATCCGGGGAAGCCTCCACTTGTTGTTCTGCAGACTCCGGACAAAACCCACATACGTGAAGATCTGTTTCCTTTGGCGTATATGATGGCTATTCTTGTTAGATGCCAGTTCTGTAGATGAAACCTTAGGTTGTTTATAGTTTGATCTGAGGTTAGTCATTATAAAGCACTTTTGCCCGAGTTTGTCGGTGGATGAATGATGAGGCTGAAATATTGGCTAATTATGAGGCTAATTAAAATTTTAAAAAGGGCCAAAAAAATTTTGCTTTGAAAACAATCATGGCAAAAAAAAAAATGTATTATAAATGTAAAAATGTTTAAAAAATATTAAAATGGTTTATATATATATATATATATATACATACATACACACATACATACATACATACATACACACACACATATATTCAATGGTTTCTCTGTGGCCTTGTGGCCTCATTATACTGTGGTAAAAATCTGTGGTATTCCTCCTGTAATGTCATGTAGGACTGCATGTGCCTCAGCTAATTAACATAAACTGAACAGCCCTGCGGCCTGTTTGTAACCGGATCTCTCGCACCAGTGATTAATAGTTCAAATCAAAGGCAGCTGACAACACAGACATCCGATTCTCAGATCCCGTTTACAAGCTCTGAGACTTTTTGTTTGTTCAATTTCTGCTGAAAGCGTCTCATTCTATGTTGACAGTAGAATCTTAAATCGCTCGCCCTTAAATCAGGGTGGGGTTGGCGGTGTATTCTCCGTTTTGTGAAACTGTGAAGCGATCGGGGCTGCCATTGTGAAACGGGACCTAGCGTAAGCAGCTCCAGTCATCCATGTATGCAGAAGAAATGACCCACAATGGGTGCGAATGTAAATCACTATTGAATACAGTATTTCTGTACTGTGCCTTTTGCCCCTTTGAATGACTGTATGTGTACATAAATGAATTAGACTGGTTATGTTGTATATGCTGTTTGCAGAGGACTGTTTATCGCTTGTAATTGCATCTATGTGTGTAAATTATGCTCCAGTATCTGGAATGCTTAACTCAGATGTGTGATGGGAAAGAATTGCTTCTCAGGGACCGCGACCTTGATGCCATTACCACGGCAATCACTTTGGGCGCCATTCCTTCGCGTTTAATAAAAGAGCATACTCGCCGAGTCTGTTGATCTTTTTGCATTCTTTAGCATCATCTTTTTAATTACGTGATCTCTGATTGTCCAATCAGCATGCTTCAGTTCAATGGTCTTCATCAGTACAGCACAGGGTAACTGCAAAGCCACACCCACTGTCGTCTGAGACTAAAGGTGAACCACAGCTTGAGTGTGTTAATGATAAACCAAAAAGACAATACCCTACAGCGATCAAAATAATGAAGAATCATGAAGATATTACCAGTAAGGAGCAAAAAAATTGGTCTCTTTTATATGCAACTAGATCTGATACCAAAAAATGCCACAACCTGAGGGTTGGATTACAAAAGCAGCAAGGATTGGATTCAAATGTCAGATTCATCAAGCATGTAATTCAGTGGTTCTCAGTTGACTGCTTCAAGGACTCATGTATTTCCTTGGTCACAAGTCATGACCTAAAAATGTTGTCCGCCCAGGAAGTGGTAAAAAATTGTAAAAGTTACATTTAAAAAAAAAAACCACACACTCTGCCATCCACTGAAAATGAGAAACACTGACGTAGACCACAAAACTCAAGGTTAAGATTATACTAACATCTGAGTGATTGCATGCCTAATATCATGGAGCAAAATCACTCCAAAGACACACTTGAAATGCAACCGTTTAGGACAGTCTGCTTTGCGCCTCCAAGGATGGAACAGCTGGCCTATGGTCCTCATTGGCTTGCCCGACAAGGTCTTCGTTTTCCACCACCATCAAGTAGGAAATCTCTCTAATCTGGCATGTTTCTCCAAACAGGAAGCTGGTCGCGGAGGTTTGGAGGAGGAAGCCAGCTGTGTCTGTGAGTAAGTGGGAATGCCGACTGACAGATACACACCATGGCTGTGGGATCAATGCCCCATTAAAGAGCACTAGTGGAGTTGTAATGGGACTCATCTTACAGGGGAGCCCTGAGTGAGACACGAAGCCGAGGAGCTGCCGTGTCACAGCGCCGGTGGGAAGTGCCAGGTTAGCAAACCTGCGCCAACTGATGAGCAAATGTAACAAGATGCGGGTTGAAAGAGCCTCTAAACCTCTAGATCTGTAAACCTCTAACCTGAGTGGCTGTTTCTAAGTTCCTAGGATGCTAGAAGCATCATATCTGGCACAATCAATCACACCATGTTAAAAATAACCCTTTTTCTAATGTTGAGCTTGACCCTGTTTTCATGCTGCATATATTCTGTTGCAGGAACATAACTCAAGGGAGCAGACTGTCTGCATTAACAAGCAGGTCTACCTAATTATATATACACTCAGTTGCTGGTTATTTTAAAATACATAATATATAGAAGTTTATAATGAGATCTTTCAGGTGTAATATTTGCCCTGGAATTAAATCGAACCTTTGAGAGAAACATACAGAAATTCTATTGCTTATAGCCAGTTGCCAAAACAATTCAGCTACGTTACAGCAAATTTAACGGATGGGATTAAGCACAATCAAATACACTATGCAATGCCTGTGAGACTGGATTGCTGGTTAAGTATGCAAGGCACAGAATCACTGAATAGTGTTCAGGATACAGGAACAAAAACACAATCCATTAGTCAGAAAAGTGTCGATGCAAATGAAGAAAGTGAGCATCTGACACAACAGCAGGGAAATGCAAAGTGCAGCCCGGGGGCTAACGTCCTCAGCCCTGTCGCAGACTAATTGCTTCTTCATTGAACGGACAGAATAAACAAAGATAAAAAGGGAAATATTAATTCCGTGAGTCCCAGGCACTGCCAGTGCCCTGGGATATGCAGCAAATTTTTTTTGCACAGAAACGGATACTGCTGAGGTCAATGCTAACACAAGCTATCACAGAAAATAAAAGTCATTTTACAATAGCAATTATTATTATAGCACAACAGTTATCTTTATTACAAGAGTGCCCCATAGGTAATTTAATAAACATTACCTGTAGGGCCTGTTTAATTGTTATTTTTTATTTTGAAGTCAGGAGACCATTCAGTTCATATTCAACTCTTATACAGTACTGAAGATGCAATCTTCCGTATTGCTGTGTAGCTGAAAATAACAGCACTCTCCTGCCAGCATTCAGCATTTAGGTAAGAGCAGACTTAAAAACAGGCCATGTTACTGTACCGTGTGCTATTCTATTCTCAAAGGCAGGACGCTAGCATTTATCCTACCCGTAGGATTTCACTTGATCTACTCCCATCTGGTCCTGGAGCACTGAAATCATTCCTGAAGTTATTGCTCTGTGTTCTATATGTGTCAGACAATATAGCTTGCATAAAACTGGGGGTGTGCATAACACTTATTTCAGGGGCAAAAATACTTAGTAGTGAGTTACTAATACAATACATATCATGAACAAATATAGTAGCTACTTGAAATAAAAGATGTGTCATGATTCAGTGATGATGAACAAGCATGAGATCAGTATTTCATTATTTGTTCCTTTAGTAGTTCACAAATGTTTACAAACTTAACAGATATAGCGACAGATAAACAAATAGTGACGATTCATTAATGATGAACGAACATGAGATCAGTATGTAACTAAGACTTAGTTCGTTGTTAAATAGTGCATAAGTAATAGCATAAGACATTATTTTTGCCCCCTCAAGTAAAGTTTTACCAGGGGGTGCATAGGATTATACATCCAGTATAAAAAACAGCTCTCTCTTAATTATTTAATTGCAGAAGGTGAACTTATTACTTTATACTAACTTAGCTGATTAATTTTTTTTATTGTCAAAGACTGGTAACTTTTTGCAAGATTTTACAATTCAGTGCTACAAGTTTCTGCTATTCAGCTTATGATTCCTGAAAGTCACGCCTTGCTTAGTTAGTAATTGGTACCAGACCTTAAATTTTGCATTTAAAGACCTCTGAGTTTTGCTTAAATGCGATGTCAAAGGAACCATTAAACATTCGTTGCATAGTTAAGACCAATATCCTTTTGCATTGAGAATGTGTCCTGGATCTGTCAAAACACCTCACTGGTTTTTAAGAATATTTCCCGCTCAAGCTTGTGAGGTCAGTTAATGAGTGCCAACATTCTTCTTGGTTAATGTCTGTAAAGAAAAAACTAAGATCCTTTTGGCTACATTTCATCAAAGAAGAGAAAAAGAAGGGGATGTACCTGCATCTGAATTGATTTATTCATCTATCCATCTTCTAACCTATTATCCTTGTCAGGGTTGGGGGTGGGGGGGATGGGGCCGAATCCAGAGCACATGATAGGGGCACACCCCAATGCAATGCCCGTTGACTGTGATATGCTGGTAGAATCCCTATGAAATTTAAGCAATGGACAGTAAAAAAGTAAAAATGTAAAACAAACAAAAAGTGTCTGTAGAAATGTTCTGGTTAAGTCCATTGATCTGATAAGCCTCCATTTTTCTCCCCACAAAAACCTCATCATACAGACAAATCCTATGACTCCTGAGAGCTTAAAGGCGCACAGACATATATTATTCCTGAAATAAACTAAAGCAGCTGTGTGATTGCAGTTGTATGAAATTCGTTTCTTTAGGAGGTGGGTTTTTGGGGGTAATGTTATGGAATATCTAGCCCCCAGACTTTGCTGTTTTAACTTCTCGAAATGCGGGGAAGAATAATTTTTTCCTCATTCCAGTTCAAAAGAGTGGATCTTCCAGTCTCATCATGTGTTATTTGCACGCACTCTGTTGAAAGCCACAAGACTCTTCAAACCACCCTGATTTCAGACAACGGTGTCAACTGAGTGCAAACAGTTCCTTACGCCAGCGAGAGCTTTCCACAGCACCACCCAAGACATAGGCTTCAGGTCTCAATACAGAAAAGGCCTACTTCCCATAATAATTTGCATATTATTTCCTTCTGTTTTCATGCAAACAAGCTCCCTCTCCACGATACGTAATAATCACTTGAAACACAAAATCGAATTTTCCAAAGATTTTCTGAAACCCGAGGTAGGCGACCCTTTCTGTTCTGCTTCATGTCTTATGAAACCACCAGCCTAGAGGGAATTCATACCTTGAAATACATTCTGCCCCTGTCTCTCCACTGAAAAACACAGAAATATGATACTGGGCATACAGAACAATTCACTCCATTCTCTCTATTCAAAGCTCAGCATTAATGAGCCCCTGTGTACAATCGTTTCTGAATAATATGGATTTGGCTTTAACATTCAAACATATGCATTGTACAAGTCTATATTCTACAGTGTTCTCCCCTCTCCCTGCTAAGCTTCAAAATATGGACGTTAGAAAGCATATGTGAGAGCTATTAGAATACTTAAAGGTTTAATGATATTCTATGGTACTCCTGAATAAAAGACTAATTAAAGTACAAAAATAATCTCAAATTGCTGAAGTGCTACAGGAATACAATTCAGGGTTAAATCTCCACGGTGGGTTTGGAAAGCAATGGTTAAGATGATCTTTCGGGCTGCTCTGAAAGAAGTTGATAAAAGGTGATCATTGACAGAAGCGTACATGCTGTGCAAATCTGATTCTGACTCATTTGATTATTATACATTGTTAAAAAAAAAAAAAGAAAAAAGATGAACTACAGATTAATGGTGCCCTCTAGCATTTTTCGATCAAGCGAACTCTCAGTGTCTCTTATCGTTACTGAATACTTCAGTGTTTTCAGAAACTACAAAGCTAGCAGTGGCAAATTTACTGCAAGTAGGGCGACCATATTTTTCTTTGCAAAAAAAGAGGACACTGGGAGCAGGATGCAAAGAGAGGCGTCAAAGGAACGCAAGTATTAATGCAGAAAGTATTCTGGCCATAGAAAGCAAATGTCAGCATGAACCAAGGGGAAATCGCAGACATTTGAGGCATTTTTAGGTCCCAAAAAAGAGGACAAGTCCGGGAAAAAGGGAACATTGTCACCCTACCGAATTTGGAGAACTTCCTGTCTACAAAGAGATGCCGTCCTTGAGATGGTATCGACATCTGCGTCAGTCTTTATATGGACCAAAGTGCAAACCTGCCACTGTTACGACAGGCTTGGAATGACGCAATTAACAGCAGAAAGTTGCAGGTTGGAGCAACTCAGGAGCCGTCGTGGGGAGCGGCGGCGGGTGTTTGCCCATCAAGCTCGTCTCCCGGCAAAGTTAACGGAGACTGCACTCAGGCTTCAGCTGTTCGCTTGGACTCGGCTAGTTTCGTTGGAAGGCATTTTCAGTCTAATAACCAGTTCCAAGTCTAATTCCTCACAGTTGCTACAGTGCTAGTTAGGGTACTCTAAATACAAGCCAGCGGCCTGGCAGAGGTCTCAGGTAACCCGGATCCAGTAGATGGTGCCCTTGGAAGCAAAATTAAGATGAGGATTTTATTCTAATGTTGAACGTTCCTGCTGTTTACTGGTATTACAGCCCTGCACACAATACGGCAATGATCTGGCTATGAACAAAGTGTGTGGGTATTTGCAAGAGTCTCTTCTGTATTATGGCAGAATCGATAATCCCCGGCGTTTGGCCTTGCGAGTCTCAGGACTGCAGAAGTGAGTCTTCTGAACTTCACTGGGGGAAACTTGTGTGCTGTACATTACTGACTGATTCACCCAATTCGCCTTGGTTAATTCTGTGGTTCTCATTGACGTGAATCGAGCATGACTAACCATGAAATTCAGGGTCTCGCTTCTCACATCACAGCAATGCCCATGTAATGCAGGGGGCAGGGCTAGCTGTGAGTGAGGTGGAGGCCCATTGCTGCAAGCAACAGCTGTTTGACCCTCCTCACAGGCCAAGGTGTAAAGTCTGATGTCTCAGGGACTCGTGCTCCTACAACCAGGTCCCCAGGGCTTTAGACACTACAAAGAGGGGGCTTCAGCAGATCCATAGCTCGCCATGTGTGGAAAAACAGAGGATTAGTGAAGGCAGCAGGGACCTACTTTGAGGAGGTACAGTGGTCCTGTGCTTGATGGCAGTAGTTTTGTCACGACGACCATGCAAATTGAATTTCCCGACAGCTGGGTACGGGATAATTCCCAAATGGAGAAGGGCTTCTATATCCGAGGAGAGGGAGGCTCTTTTTAGGAATATCCCAAACAGGAGTCAAGAACTGTTCTTTAACATCTCTGGGTCAACTGAATAGCCCTGAATTCCACCTCACACCTTCTGCGATGAAGTATAGAAGCTTGTTCTCAGGTAGCAATTATGCTTCTTTGCTATTCCTAGAAGACAGACTGAGCTGATGATAAAACCGCAAAATATCTGCACAAAAATCATTCTATGCATCTTCCCACAGTGGGATGAAGACAGAAACACCCACAATAAAACAAGCTCCAGAAACAGCATGAAATAAAACCAAGCAAAACAGAAATTTAATTGCAACCAAAACTAATTAGATAAGCTTGTAACGTAAACAGCATTTCTGAGCCCCATCTGGTTCTGGGCCACAGAAGGATCACCCGCCTTAAATCCAAATGTCTATTTTTGTAAATTCTAAGCCCAGTACACCAAAGTCCTTTTTAAAGATGAAAATTTCCCAGATGACTCGGCGCTACATTAATATCATGGAAGATGTGTGGTGTCTTACTCATATTTCTAATTACTACTTTCGAACCGTTATCCCTGCTTTAAGACATATTTGTGAACTGTGTTCAATACATCGTGATTTAAAATCTATTAACAGTCAACAGGATTAGCATACGTATAGTTTTAAGATGAATGATCTTGACTTTTGATATTACTGAAGGTTTATAAGCAAACATATATTCACCTTAGTGCCTCATATACATAAATGGGAAGCTTGTTTAACACAATCATATCTTATATTCATACATATTTCTGTACTAACCAAAAACAAACACAAAATCTCTGGCTTTCATGTTTTTAAAATTAAATACATTTATTTTTATCAAAGGAAAATAAATTTTTATTTTCATCTAACAAATTATGCAAAATGTTAATCTTTAACTTGACCGTACAATAAATCCCAGGGCTGGAGAAACCGCTGTTCCTGCTTACTTTTGTTTGAAACATTTTCCGGGCAGTTCATGGACTTCTGTACCTTCCCTATGTGAATGGGAAATGCTTCAAGGAGCAAAGAATAATGCAGAGAATATATCCAGAATGACAAGCCACCTCTGACAGGACCTATGGGAGGACTTTCAATGGGACCAGGAGGTTTGCTGGCCAAGAAGGATGTTCTGAAACATTGCTTAAAAGGGCTCTGTTCCCAGTTTTAAACCCTGTGCAGTTTTTGAGAATATCAAATGACAAATATGGGGCTGGTTGGTGAACACAGACCATATACCATGACTCACAGAAGATTTACAGAACGGAAAAACAAAAATCAAACAGTTAATGTCACATTTCCAGAAGATGCAAAGCAGATGCAAATCAAACCATCAGCACCTGAACTGGCTGTCCTGGGGGAGGTGACCGGGAAGTGACCGTGCTATGAGTACCTGGGAGGTGCCTCAACTTTCAGAGCTCACACAACTCCAGCTCACTCATGTTGATCACACATCGATAGCCTCAGTTTAACGGCAGCATTCCCCAGTCTGTGGAGCTGCTTGTTCCATTATTATGCAGAGGGGGGGGGGGGGGGTGGGGTATGTTATTTGTTTAACATTTTTATGCTTCATGATCATATGACCAAAATTAAAATCCACAAAAGCGCTACGTTTAGGATTTTCCCCTATAGCGCGATTCTGCAACTAGCCCTTCACCCTTTCCACTCTTTTTAAGTAGCCTACAGAGCTGTACAGCTGTGTACCTTTACCAGTTGATGTATAGTAATGGGTGTGGTTCTCTTAGGGACAGCACCAGGCTAACATGCCAATCACGCTTCCCCAAGCTCTGGACTAATTACACTATGTAACTAATTTTTATTTTTATTTTGTTCCTGGGTACAAAGTGTGTTTTCCTAACCCGTTATGCCTAAAACAAACAGAAAATAG
>JAAGVU020000044.1:6281131-6295267 GCA_011763525.2 Mormyrus iriodes | reverse complement strand
CTTTTACAACATAAGCAATTAAGAAATAACATGTATTGTCCAGGAACAAAATTTGTGTTACATAGTGTTATTCTTCCTACCCATCCTGTGTATACCCTTATCGGAAGTGGTCTAACTTCGGGGGCCTTTGGCATGTGGACAGAGCAGCCAGTCTGAATTCTGGAGGCAGATGGACGTGACCTCAGCTCCCTGTGTGACCCTGGCAGCTGCCTTCCGTGTTGCTGGTTATATTCTTGCACTCATTCACCCTCTCATGTTGTCACAGGCCTCGTTCACCAGTCCAGGCAGGACCTGAATGGCTTAGTGCCTGGCGATGCCAATGCCAGGGCGGATGCCAGAAGATGACATGCCGTGGGCAGACATTAACATCTGTTCATTCAGTCCTACAGAAACTGCATGGCCAGTCAGAAAAAAAAACAAAAAAAAAAAACAACTCACCTGGAAATGTCCGCACCCTTATTCACTGCTTCCTGTCAGTTCTTGGCACACACATTGACTAAACTCCAACAGACAGCTCTTAGGCATTGGTCTGCACAAATGTCTTTACATATTATCTTTACCCATGCAGGTGGCTTAACGCAGGAAATGATTGGCCAAGTCAAACTGAACGTCAGACTATAGATATCACCCTTTGTAGCGTTTGTGGAGAGGCTCCAAGTAATCCACCTCCTACCCCCAAATTTTGGAAAACTGCTTTGGGATTTCGCCATTAAGGAATGTTTCTGCAGCAAACCCCCTATTTGCCACTTTTTGCTGCTTCCAGAAGTGAGAATGGATCCCCAGGTATGGTTCAAGTGGAGGAGAGGGCCAAGGAAACACGGTCATGTGATACACTTACCGTATGATTTTGGCACATCGGCCACACATGGCTTGCATTAAAGTGGGGTGAATGAGTGCATTTCTAACCTCTTTGAGCAAGATGACATGATTGTACCTAAGATCTTTCTGACAGTTTTTGAGAGGCTACATGCCATTCGATCACCTGACCCTCAGCCTAGTAAAGACTGATGGGGATTAGTTTGCCTGCAATAGAAAGGTACTGTCTGTAGTCATCAGGATATTACTTCCATCCATCCATCCATCCACCCATCAATCTGACACTTATCCAGGGTTGGTTCATGGGGGCAGCAGCCTAAGCAGGGATGCCCAGACCTCCCTCTCATCAGCCACCTCCTCCAGCTAGTCCAGGGGAATACCAAAGCATTCCCAGGTCAGCCAAGAGACAAACTCTCAAGCATGTGCTGGGTCTGCCCCAAGGTCTCCTCCCGGATGGACATGGCCAAAGCACCTCCCAGGGAGCCATCCACGAGGAATTCAAAGATAGATGCCCAGACCACCTCAGTTGGATGTTAGTTAGGTCCACATCAGTTAGAATGTGAGATCCATATTACTTAGGATGTTAATTAGGTCCACATCATTATGAGAAAACTATTTTTCAAATTCTGTCCGACCACACAAGGACTGTAAAATAACAACAGCAGTGAGGTTCAGCTATGAATCATGTAACAAATACTGAGACGAGGCAACTACAAGGTAAACAAAGGGGCTGTGCCTCTTAGGGCAATAAGTCATGCGAGGCTTGTTCTGGAGTCTTCGCGGGACGCGGACCCAGCATATGGAGGGAAAAAACAGCCTGGATGCCCAGGCTCTATAATTTGCAAGCCATTCTGTCCTTTGTGGGGAGCAGTCTAGCGGTAAACGCTTTTTACAGTTGTTGTTATGCTTGATCGTGGAAACCGGCCACTCTTAATGGCCAGACTACATGGGAAAGCGGTTTTTCTGATCGTGGATCTTCTGTTGATTTTCTTTAGCAAAAGCAAACCATGGATATACACTGTTGGGAAAAAGCACCACTGCCCAGTGTTTTTAGAAAAGGATCACAAAAGTTAAAAACACTTCGACTTCTTTTACTCGATCTGGAGCCCAAAACTGGAGCAGTCAGCTTTTGATACTGTGGCTGTAAATGCTGTTGAACGGCCCCTCATTCTGTGGCCAAGGTCTGAGGAAGTGGATCTGTATAAGGGATCCTTCAAAGCCGAAAGTCCTTCATAGCAACTACCTTAGTGACCTGGATTCTGCGGTCCGACTCAAAACGGTCATCGAGATGGCGCCTGTCTCCTGGCACCCATCAAGCTCTCTCTCTCAAAGCTCCTCAGATGCTGCCCATCTGGCAGCTGTTTCTTCCAGAGCCATGGGAACAAAGACAGCCAACAAATTCAAAGCCCACAAGCTCCACTCACTTCCTGTGGGGCTGGACAACAGGGTTGATACAGGGTCTGCAAAAGGAACCGGTAGCAATCCATATTCGCCATCTGATTCCTAACTAGAGAACAACATGCATTTACCTAGGGCTGGCATGCTGGCTCAGTGGGCAGTGCTCCCATCTGTAGGCTGAGGATTTGAATCCCACCTCTGGTTGTATGTGGCTAATTGGCATCTCTAAATAGCCTATAGGGTTCGATTTAGTGTGTATGTACCGTAAGGAGTGCTATGTGGTCTAGGGGGTATGCCAACATTGTACCTTAGGCTGAGAGAAGGTCTAGGTTACGCTGGCCGGCAGAAGTAGTTAAAAGATTGCCGATAAATTAAAAACTTTTATACAGGTTGGTACAAGACCTATAACAAGATCATCAGTTGAAATCCTAAAAGGATTTGCACTAGTTATATAAGCATCAACAGTGGGGAAAAAAACTCCCTTACATAATGCATGTGGATATAATACCAAGGGAGGGGCAGCTCAGAAACAGTGGTTGTCGGACCACCCTAAGTTTCAACTGTAACATCCAAGTCATGGAGTGCTCACATCCCACTGCTGACTCAAACGCTATTGCATGACACCATTTTCAAGAAGCGTTACAAAGAAGTACCAAACCACTTGATATACATTTTTTAAATTGTTATAACAATCAAACTGTTTATAAGTAAGGCTTGTGGCACGTTTTCAGTTGGGGGAGGGGTGGGGGGTACAAACCAAACCATTTAGTAACTTTTGACCCCTACAGATCCCCGGACACTGCAGTCTCACAATATTTGGGGAAAGGTGAAACAACTATGCACAAAAGCCCCTGCGCCACCACACCATGTCCACTGAGTGATAGCACTCCAGCGCCGGGTAGAGGGCTTATAAGGGGTCTGGGTACAGCCTTGCCCTGCCTGCTACCCTCCCAATGAAATGCATGATTGAAGCCTTCGTCTCACACCTGGAGACAAATCCATTTCCCGATCAGCACAGAGACGAGCAGATAATTAGCAGGGCCCCACCGCACCTGTACATTCTTAATCAAGTGAGATAAAAAGCCCTCTCTATTGACAGAAATGATCAATATTTGGGCTCTCTTTTCAGAGTTTAGCAAACCATTCTGGAATCCTAAACCAGTGCTTCTCAAGCTGGTCCTTGGAGAGCCCCACGTCTTTGGTCTGGCAGGGAGCTGGGAGACGGGGGTCCCCGAGGACAGGACTGAGAAACAGTGTCCTAAGGAACAGTGGAAGAGCAAGCAGAAACACACCAAATAATAAAAAAATAATAATAATAATAATAATAATAATAATAATAATAATAATACACAGCCATATTGCAATTACTTATATATACTTATATATATTACTATATAATTAATCTTAACATCCGGAATCATTTCATCTTAAAACGAGGCAGCAGATACTGCATAAGAAATCTGGAACAATATCGCCATCTAGTGGTTATTTAGGAACAAGGGAAATTTTTCACAGACGTTTGACAAAAACTTGTCTAAACATAATATTCCTGTAAAGTTTTATTGTGCCAATCAGCTGCCTTGGCTTTCTGATGTCTGAGAGAGACAGAAATCACTCTATTAATACTGAATACACAGTCAAAAGAAATTTGCCATATAATGATTAATCTCGGGTAACACTTTACTCGAGGCCACACAAATATAGGATTATGCTATTATGTATTAATTATCCACAAACTAAGTCTTAGTTACATACTGATCTCATGTTCATTCATACCTCAAGTAGCTACTGTATCTTTTCATGATTCATACTTCAGTAGTACCTAAGTTAATACTATTTGTGTTACCTTAACCTTACTATTTAAATATTACAATTTTATGGCTTTGCCCAAAAGTTTTGCATTTAAAAGTAATAGATTACATTGTTCATGTGAAATTAAACACTGGAATTTGCCATTTATATCATCTTCATAACACATTTTACCGCTGAAAATCCATATAAACATGATGAATACAAAGAATAAAATGCATAAACCTACACTAGTTATGGATTTTATACTGTAGATAGAAACTGGAGCATTTATAACGCCATTTAGATGATGAAATTTAAGAATACAAACCGCATAGTATGCATAACGTACTAAGGGGCCAAGTGATATTCATCTGTGAAGGTAACTTTAATCTGATTTTAAAACACTGAATTCAAGCTCAATGAACCACAGGTTTAACATGTACAGTATTTTAGTAATTACATAGGAGTAACAAAAAAAAAATCTACAGCTATTTCATATATATATATATATATATATATATATATATATATATATATCTATCTATCTATCTATCTATCTCAAAACGGCGATGCAAGACCAAAATGTATTTATTCACAATTATGAAACAAAAAACTGCTAAAACTAAACAGGCAAAGGGGGATGTGAGGTTTGATGGGGAAAAGGGTGTTAAAAAAAGAAAACGATACCTGTTTAAAAACAGCTTTACAAAGGCTTTCGGATTTTTTATGGAATTCATTACTTTGTCGTGCAGACGTTACACTGTACATACATTGGAGATATGAATGGAAGTTAGTACTGCAAAACTAGGTTCTTATCACTCTAAGAAGTTCTTCTTCCACACAGAAAATAAAACACTGCATTTAAAACTGGGCTAAGAGACTGCAGGGGCCTGTTTTGGTTATGTACATATAAAAAAGAAAGGCATAAGACACTTTAAGGGGAATGAAGAGTCATCATTTTTGGCAATTGGCACAGTTTTTAGGATTCTCTCCCTTGTTCGCGGACAAATAAACCCAAACACCCTCCGGTACTCAAACCCTGCTTCTGATCACTATGACAATTCGTCTCACCTTTTGAGAGTTCTGAGAGTGAAAATATCTGCCTAAAAAGTACAAAAAAAAAAAAAAACGGCCATCAGGAAGGGCAGTTAAATGAGTGCCACACTGCATATGTGATGCTATACTACTGTGCAGCCCTGCTGGTTTGTCCAATCAACTGCACCCTGGTGGGAGAGTGACCAATCAGCACAGCACAGCTGGCGTTTCACCTACCCCGATTTGCTCCAATATTTACACCCCTCAAAGGTCACCGGACCTGGGCCATGAGTTGGGACACCGGTTAGGAAGTACGGAGCCAAAACATGACCGTGTGGCATACAGCAATGCAATGGGACTGGAGATGCTAGGGATGGGAGGTCGTGCGGAAGAGGGCAGAGGGCTATGGGTGTGGTTGCTGGGTAAACTGAGAAGTGAACAGTTAATACAAGGAAATGTGAGCAGTAATATTAAAACAAAACCATAAGACTATCTTCGGTCGTGTGATAGACTTATGTATGCACGTGTCTGGTGGTGTGGGGTGCAGAAATTAATGTGGAGAGACTGCACGGGTCTAAATATTCTCCCCTCCATCTCTGTGCTGTCGAGGCCAGTTCAGAACAGAGAACCTGTGCTTTCCACATATATATGATTTATAAAAACACACAGATTAACCTCTAAAAACAACAACGAAAAAAAAAAAATGTTTCACTACACATATAAAGCACCAGATTGACCTTCGTGCGGGGGGGGGGGGGGGGGGGGGGGTTGAAACAAAAAAAAAAGGGAGTTCCACTTTTTTCTTTTTATTTTTCGCCACAAAGAAAATAAAAAAAAAAAAAACAAAAAATGAAGAAACGTACGGGGGCAGGAGGGAATGAGTGTGGGGGTGTGGGCGGGGGGGGGGGGGGGGGGGGGGGGGGGGGGGTTGATGATACAAGAAACAAAGGTGATTCCACTTTTTGCCTTGTACTTTAGCGCACAACGATAGAAAAAGGCCAAGGATTCACCCTCAAATCAAGTTCACGCTCCCCATGCTTCAAGTGGAGTCAGAGGGCACTGAAACAGTGGAGCTACAGCTTGTTCCACCCACCAAAACAACAAGGCTGCAGTTACATAAGTCCGCCACATGAGGGCACTTGTATCAGCGGGCAGGACAGAGCAGGCAAATGATGAGCGATCCAGAAACACCACTGTGCCAGTGTACACTTGTCAAGGATGCGCATGTGGGCTGGTGCGTAGGGGGAGGCCCAGAGTCCAGAAAGTCAACCTGGAGTCCCATTTACAACAAAGGGATAATGCATCATACTCTTCCAGCTCCCAGTCTTCTAACATTAGGACTTCTTGTTGCACTATTGGTGGAGATACAGAAGCGTTCATATAGGGCGCCCCCTAAAAACCATACCCATTTTCGTACCCTTTAGAAAGTCCACAATGGCTCAGCAGCCATTGCTAAGCAGCTTCCAGGTATGCCCCTCCCCCACCCCATCCTAAGGTCTTATCAGTCCTATAACCCTCCTCCTGTCTTCGCAGAGAGCTGAAACTTCACATTGAATGGAAATGATTTGGCAGTATAAACATGATATGGATCAGCCGAAAAGAATAAGATACAAAAATCCACGTAACAGAATCGCACTGCCTACAGGAATCATAAAATTTGATTACATTGCCTCTTAGCCATTTAAAAAAATGGGAAGTGCACCCTGCTGTGGGCTTCAGAAGATTCATGCTAACGTCTACAAAGTGACCCCACACAAAGCTAGGAGGCTGGCTGCCTGAAGTGAGCTACACTAGGACCGTCTGTAAATGTGAGTCCGTGACCCCCGAATTAAGATATTCATTAAAAACCGTCTTCAGGTTTATAGACAGAAAGTTGCTGAATTTCGGACACAGTGTGTGATGATGGGGCTGAAACAGTCAGTAGACAAAAAAAAAAGAATATTTTTTTTTTAAAAAAAAGAAATCTTCTAGAATTTTCTTCCACAACGGGTAAAATGAGGGTATAAAACATGAGGGAAGAAAAGTTTCCATGGTCAAAAAAAGGCCTGTTAGCTTAGCACCATACTCAGGCATGTCTTTGACCCCCACTGCTTACTCAAAGGTGACCTGTGACCCTCCACACCTTCAGGGTTTGCTTCAAAAAAAAAATAAAAAAAAATTGTCATAATGCAGGTTATGGCCTGGGTCTGTTCCGGAAGGGAGACTTCTTCACGAAGAGGTTACGACAGCCTTATTATTTCAGGAGCATTATTTACACAACACATTTCACTTGGGTTGCTATTTCAAGCTCACATCCAAGATGTAAAACGGCTCAGCGTTCGAAACAGTTGATGGATTTCAAGTCAAAAACTTAAAAATAGCGGTGAAGCAGAAAGTAGCGAAAAGCTGTACTGCATCAACGATGACCGCGGTGATGGAGGGGCCCACGCGTGCGTATGCGCTTGGAGGAGCGGCTGGGATGAAGAAGCTGGGGTGCGGATGATGTTGAGCAGGCCGCTTAGTGAGAGGTGGAGCTGGAGTTGTGCTCGGGCCGGCTGGTGGCTAGGTATTTCGCCCTCATACTGGATGTGTACTGCAGACCAGGTGGGGAGAGAGGGAGAGGAAAACAGCATGAACAGGTTTACGCCATTTACTACTTCACTAAATTATTTCCACCCTATTGATCGATATACAGGCAAGAGACAGAATTATAACAGGCACAGAAGGCTATTTAAGAAATTCTAGGTAAGTGAAGAAAAAGTTTTTTTTTTTTGGTCAGGAGTTAATATGAAGATTTTATTTAGCTACATAAAGTTTTATTAATAAAGATATTAATGAAGATGCGAAAAATCTTTTTGCAACTGTAGTAATACATAACTATTAACCATCTTATTCATTATGCAGGACTCCGGATAGAGAGGAATGCTGTGACAGTCTGATTTCGTAGCATTAATGTATGGAGCTTAATAAAGCTGCTTATAGTGGAATACTAGTAGGGAGCAGCAGAATACGGTTGGGCCAGCAGATGGCGCTGAAAGGGCCATAAAAGCCATAGATTAGTCAGTCAGACAGACAGACAGACAGAAACACACGCACACTCACACACACACACAGTCTGGGTCATTTGGACAGCCTGTCGTTGATATGAACCAGCCATCACCTCCATAACCACCAGAACTATGCTCCTTTCCAGTCTCATGGCCAGCCTGTCCGCAAGAGTCCTACACCAAGCCTGGATCAGCAAGCCGCTCAGACCAATCCCAGCGATTCCTTCTGGAGAGTTACTGCTCACCTCAACACTTAAGCTACGCTTTACGTACAGTTTAATAAAGAGACAAAATGCACAAATCAGAACTACATATGCGAGATATGAACAGAACTTAAATGATGCAAGTTCCAGCGACCGTAAATGCAAACCCGCGATTCAGACAAAAGCTGTCCCATCCTGCTTGCCATAGAATCTCATCCACCTGCAAGCTGATGGGAAATAACGCAGTGATCTGGCAGAACAGGAGCGGCAGGAGTGGAGAGCGACTGATTTAACAAAGGCTGACGTCAGTACCCATCCCAAGCTGCTTCAAGCAGTGATTCTCGAGGAAAAGTTCAATGCTGACGGTGAGCGACTGGAGTGAGGAGGCACAGCAATCTCTATGCCACATGAAGCCCACAGCTAACCCATCTTATCATATTACTGGCAAATTCTCAACTTCATTCTGTCTTGATTAGAATTTTAATAGAAAAACTGTATGGATTTAAGGTATTTTTTGAAGTAGCCATCTTTTAATTTTTAGTATTTATTGTTCAACTTTTTTCTTTATTAATGGCAGAAGTTCCTGGAGTGGAGACAGACAGACACTGCACGGACACGGGCACCTTCAGCTGAAACGCCGAGGGCGACGGGTCACATGCTGCCCAAACAAGGTAAAGCGGGCAGTGGGAGGGGGTACTGGATGACAAATGTGTGCAGATGAAGGAGGGGGAGCCAGGTCGCCCTGGTTACGTGACGAGTGGAAGCTGGAGAGTGGGGGCGGTCTTTTTCAGTAGCTGTTAGAAATAGCTGGCACAGCTACCAAAATGATCTTGCCCCGTCCGTGGGCGATACCCACCAGCTGTGACTGTCCAGCGCAGTCAGACACAGCTGCGCATTTTCAGAATGTCCTTTATTGTGGGCCACACTGAAGACATAGGAATTAACAGTAAACTACTTCAATTATACAAAGTACAGAATATGGTACTATTACTGTGCCAAAAACATCATACCATCTGTTTTTATCGATTATATATTTCCACAGCTGTACATTTAGCTGGCTTCCTCATTTGCAGGCCTAGTTATTTTACAAATTACTAGGAATTGGGAAATTACCATCTAATCGATAATTACAGCTACCAGTGAGTGACCCGTATACTAAAACAGCCCATTTAACGGACACTGGCGCGGGGTGCTGTAACTGGCTCTACGTTTGATTAAGGCCCTTAATCTTTGTGGGTGCTGAGGCCAATACATTTGTTTGGTCACTTGGGTGCTTCTGAAAAATGGGATCACGATTAAATAGTGAAGTTTGGGGTTTGATGTCCGCAGTGCACGACTTGGTGGCATAGAACAACGGCACTTAACAGAACCAAACAGCATTCCTGGATAGAACAGTCTTTGTATTCCGCTAGCTTTGGCTTCAAGGCCAAGAAGCCATATGGATGGATTCAAATACAACAAACACGTTTGAAGTTAAGCTACATAAAAAATGCTTAAACTACAAAGCAGCGGTAAATTATGACTGTGAAAACAGTAAATTTAGCAAAAGCAAACAGCACAAGTCAGACTTAAACCAGAGCAAAACTTCACTGTATAATGGCAATTTTGAACGTTACATTCTAAAGTGGATGAGACTTTACATACAGTCCTGTGCAGAAGTATCAGGCAGTCAAAGAAAATGTTTAAAGCCATTTATCTGGGTAGTAAGTGTATATTTGATCGGGGAAAAAAAATATATTAGAATATATGGTACTTAACAGTAACACAAGAAAAACTAGTAAGAATTTCTTCTGTTCTCCAAAAAGTCACTGATATCTTCCTGGATGGCCAGATAAAAACTGCTTTGGTGCCCAAATCTCTCCTCAGGGACACATAACCACCAGCTCATTTAATTAATTAAAGTAATTAATTACATAACTCAGTGAGGTACTGATTAGCCAAACAAGGTGCTAGTGGTCAAGTCAAATACACACAGGTGTATTGCATGGATACTGCAAATACCTGGGGGACTTTAGGAAAGGGTTTGAAATGGCTAAGCTGACACATTTTGGAAGACATCAGTTTTACACCCACATGAAGATCATTTGAAGGTCTAACATTTTTGCACAGTACTGTATATATAACTGCAATAAATTAAACTAGACTTGCAGAGACCTGGGAAGTGTATTTAAGTTAAGATGGTTGCCCAAATACCGTGATGGAAAGGGACAAAGCGGCCTCACTTACAGAGGGTGGGGGAGACTCCCTGCCAATCAGTGGCGTGTTCTCGCACCGGGGGTTCTGAAAGTTCGCATTCTGGGTCCTGGGTCACAACACAGAAAGGAGAAGCAGTGTCACGTCTGACCTGTAGGGGGTGCTGCAGTTCAACCATGCTTGTTATTGTCCATTTGATGCTTTGACAAATTGGACAAGTAGTGAGCATCAGAAACCCAGGAAGGAGATTAACAAAGGGGTGTTTACAAACATCTGATCCTCTGATATCCAAAGTTATATTAATTACATGCCTTTGGAACACATGCAAAAAGTTAACATGATTCACATACATATTTCAAATGCTCAGTGCTTTATAGTGACTGCATTTCAGTCATAAAGGGACTCCAGAACTTGGAACTGACAGTTCCAAAAAGTTTAATTTTGTTATCTGTTTATACAAATTGCTCCATCTGCAACATAACATCTGTCTTCTGATACTCTGTGGTCAAAGGACAAAGGAGCACATTCTATACCGTTTTGAGAAGATACCGAATTTAATCCATAGCCAGCACCGGGTAAAGATGGTAAGGACGAGTTATGAGATAGACCCACAGAGGTAAGGTCTGTTTGAACGTGAGAACAGACTAGTGCAGTGAGTCCAAATCCGATCCTCAGGGACCCACAGACGGTCCACATTTTTGCTCCCTCCCAGTTCCTGGTAAGCAACAACGGACTGTCTGGCAGGGAGCTGGGAGAGAGCAAAAACATGGACCATCTGCAGGTTCCCGAGGACTGGGTTGGAAAACATTGGACTAGAGGGCACATTCTGCCAGGTGGGGGCGTTGTGGGAGACTCACATGTACTCTGTGACGGGCGCGTTGCTGACAGTGTGAGCGGCAGCTGGGATGCTGGTCTCGCTGCCGTAGCTGCTCCCGCAGCTGTACAGGCTGGGCATGTGCACACGGTACAGGTTGTCATGCGGTGGCCTGTTGCCACGGCCCATCGATTCCTCCTCCCCTTCCTCGTCATTCCTTTGGGCCAAAAAATGAGTGTGAAAAATTAAAGTGACCAGCATACCATCTCTACACTACAAACAAACTTAACCCTTGTGTATTTTACTTCTTCCATTCTAAATTCTAGATTCTATAGAATTTATCCGGAAAATGGACTGGGGTAACTTCAACCCCAAAAATAACACAGGGGTTAAAACAATGCTTATAGATTTCTTTTTATATACTGTACTTATATACTTATAGCCTGTTTTAATGGGAGGGATAAAAGAAAAAAATCTGCAGGAATAATGACTCATTACAGCTTTCCATTATCAAAAATTAAACCTGTTGTCTCAGGCTGGAATTACAACACCTAGTCCTGCTTGGAGCTATGACATTGGCTTTAAAAAGCAGACCCATAAGCACACAATTTTCAAATTCTTTAATAAAAACAAAAATCAGTGAATTGCAAATGCATCCAATTTTCTTTGCCAAGAAATGAATGAATAAATAAAAAAAAAAACAAATATTACAGAAATAACTATTATTCATAGCAGAGTTTGTCAGCATCTAGTGGTCACGACTAGTACTACAGCTCCCTTCAGGAGGTCCATCCTCTGCCCTCGCCAGACACAAATAGACAAACTGGCCAGGATTATTTACATGTGGTCACACAGGGAAAGCCAAACAGCAGGGATGCCAAACACCGCGGTAGCAGCAGTCACGCTTAGCCACACTGTCGTGACTGTCATGACGTGATTACTGGGTTCCTGGATGATACGTTCCTCCTACTATTTATTCAACACTGTTCCTCTAATGGCATCAACTGCCTTTCATCTCAATAACCTAAATTAGGATATCAATAAAACTGTACTGCAATGCAGCGTGTTGGAGATAACCACAGCACTATAGAACTATTCATTTACAGTGTTACCACTAGGAGTGCGTATTGACTGCTACTGAATCAGAAACACTGGTGTTAATCAGGGTTAGCGAGTTTATTATGGGGCCCAGAATATGCTGCATTCGTAAATACAGAAGCTCTGGGGTCCAATAGGGACCCAACTCTATGTCAGCTGATGTGGGAGGGGACCATGCCCAGAGATAAGGACAGAGCTCAGGGACGTCAGATTTGTAGCTGCAGTCTAATGGCGTTCGCACCAGAGTCATGACTCTGAAAGGGGAAATGGTCATGGTGATACCCAATCAGCTGCTGAAGGTAGAGCGCCAATCCACACCTTTCACAGCACTGTAATTACACTGTCCTCAGCTGGGGTCAATTATTAGCAATTTAAGTAGCAAAAATGCTGCTGTCTTAACTGCAAGAACAATATGTCCCTTCAACACTAATGAGCAATGCCAGCCTCACAGCACAATATGGTAACGAGAGGACATTTTATTATTTTAAGCAGCTGCATAAACATGCGTCTTCACATTCTGTAATTGACATGAGTTAATCCCTGCAGTCAGTCACAGAGCCCATCATTACCCTGCCTTGCGCACTGCAGTGCGGAATGCAGAACGTTAACAGGGCAGCCCCGTCGTTAAGCTAAGCACAGCCTGGCAGCGGGTGGCGTTGCAGTGAGTGCAGTGCCCTGGTTTGCCTGCAGAGGGCGCCATCACCTTTTAAAAATTTAAAGAGGACAAAGTCACGTTTTAAGAGCAGAACGTAATCTCCTACACTGGGATTTGGAGGGAGGAGGGGCAAGCCGAGGCTCCGTTCACGTACGGCGCTCCCAGCCTTCAGAAATGCCATGCCAACCTTTCTCACCACGGTCACAGACTTATGCTGAACTGACATGTGACAGAGGGCAGGCAACGAGACTTAGCTGCACCCAGTGGATATGTTTAAAATAAATAAATAAATGAAAATTTTAAGTATGCCCGAAACCAACTGCATCCCGCAGAAGTGAGTGATGCTTGGAGAGAACCGGTAAAGGCCTTTCTGAACCAAAAGGATCATGGGCGATGCTGATCTGGTGTGTTTTAGGAAGCAGGAAATCCATTCATGGTGCTTCCAGTTGCTTGTAAGAGTCACAGGTAATGAGGATAATCAATCTACCAACCAACCAAACAAAATAAAACAAAACACAGAAAGGTGGTCCTTTGGGTAACACTGTTGACTTGCACTTTGAAATCCCCCAGTATGCATGCATGCCCCCCCCCGTGTCGTAGACCTCCTCCCACATAGCCTCTGGTGCATCTTAAGAGGCAGGAAATCAGCTCACTGTGATTCTAGTTGCTTGTAAGAGTCAGGTAATGAGCATAATCAATCAAATCAAGCAATAAACCGAACAAAACAAAACACAAAACATCTAAATAAAGCAAACATTGAATGGTGGTCCATCTGGTAGGACTGTCGTCTTGCACCTTCAAAACGCCCAGTATGCCTGCAGTTTGCAGGCCACCCCATGTTGTACAGACTTCCTCCCACACGCCCTTAAGTGACCTGTCATATCTAAATTGTCCATAGTGTGTGATGGTGCGAGTGTGTACATGCCTGTGCCCTGCAATGGAGGGGCGTATCATTCAGGATGTACCCCTGCCTTGTGCCTTATGCTGCCTGGGATAGACTCCAGCCACGCCCCCCCCCCCCCCCCCCCCCCCCCACGCCCCCCCCCCCACCCCGCAGCACCCAAACAACCACAAAACAAACAGACACAAGCACACGTCGGAGGCAGA
>JAAGVU020000044.1:6265642-6279097 GCA_011763525.2 Mormyrus iriodes | reverse complement strand
AACAAACACACACAACCACCACAGACACAAAGCCACAAAAACAAGGAAGGGAGGGAGGGAGGGGGGAGGGGGGGGGGGGGGGGGGGGGGGGGTGGCGGGGGCATGTGTGGTACAGTGCGATAGGAGCTCCCTGTCCATCACAGCGTGAAGGTAACCCAACATCACCGCCCTCCCCCTACTTCTCAGCTAAATTTGAAAACCATGAGCCAGACCTGCTTACCAAGCACACACAGGATCGCCCACACTCACAAAATATGCACAATCCATCAGGACAGCACAATAGCAGGATACACCTCCGACTTCCGGAGGCAACGGCACAGCTTTAATCACCATTAAACCGCATACATTACAAAACGTTCCAATCTAAAAGCTTCAAAATCATTACATCACCTGGAAAAGCACAGCAGGCTAACTTAATGAGAAACAGGAGCCTTATGTCAAAGCGCCTTGCAGCACATGAAAGAGAAGCGCAAGAGGCAGACAGCGTCAGGCCTGCTCACCATGTGCAGGCTGCGGCAGTCAACCAGGGCGGTAAGCTGGTGAAGGCCGATCTCTGTGGTGTTCAGAACCCCCTGGATCATCTCCAGAGTCCCCTGGGGAAAAAAGACAACAGAGTTTTGAAATCCTTTGGTAGAAATTCATTTGTGCAACTCTCACATCTAGTTTGGGAAATTTTGGCCCACTCTTCCTTATAGATCCCCTTCTGCGATGTTTGAGGGCTTTATTTAACGTACAGCCTTCAGCATCATTTCTGTAGGGTTATGACTTGTTTGACGTGGCAATTCCCTAAGAATTCATTTCTTCTTTATTGAGCCATTCCTTTGTGGATTTGCTTGAGTGTCTAGTGTCGTACTTACAGTTCAGCTTCAGCTTTTTGATAAATGGCCTCACATTCTCCTCAAGTAATTCATAGATGACGATTGATGTCCAATTGGCTGGACCTCGAAGCAAAGCAGCGCCAGACTATAAAGTCCCCATGACCTTGCTTTACAGCTGGTATAAGGATCTTTTATTATTGGTTAAAGCCAAACGCAACGTCTTGCATTGTCGTCAAACAGCTCCACCTTTGCTTCATCTGTCCAGGGAACTTTGTTCCAGTAAAGTCTTCTTCCTTCCTGACTTGCCACATAAGACAAATTTGTCTCTTTCTGATGGTTGACTCATGCACATTGACACTGAGCTGGCAGAAAATTCCCACAGTGATACTCTGGGGTTCTTGGACAAATCCCAAAACGGTGTTCTTCAGCTCCCACACTGAACAGGGCCACGTCTGGTGGGATGATCTGCTCTTTGTAGACTGCCAGTCGTCAGAAAATTTTCTCCATTTGAAGAAGATCTTTCAGGCAGAAGAATGATTGATTTCTTGGAAATAGCTTTAATGGTTCAACGTTTCCAACACAGTTTAATCAAGGGGGATAAGAAGCGTGCGTTTCCAGCTTGGACATCCTCCATGATATTTATATGTATTTACAAGGCATTCTATTCAAACAAGCAATACATACAGTAGTTACAAAGCATTTATACTGACATATGCTGGCTTTTACTGATGACACACACACACACACACACACACACACACACACACACACACACACACACACACACACACACACACACACACACACACCCCTTACCTTGGTCTTTGGAAATTCCCGGACAGCTAAGCGCAGCAGCTCCGAAACGTCATCCTGCATCTCCACCAGGGCTTTGTGGCTGCCTGACAGCTTCTGAAAAGTGGTCGCAGCTCAGTCCGTCACATTTCGCAGGAAAAGGATAGTTAAAAACAGAATCCCAGCAAAAAAGGGGGGTCATATGGAGCTCGATGGAGTCCCACAGACGAGGTTAGAGAAACCTGAGACTGGGCAAATTTCCTGACCCCTTAACTGGAAGGGTAACACTGGCACGATCCCTCGATCCGGAATCACACCAAATGCCACACTGACTCCCAGCATGACCGTTTTTTTATTCACAAAATTGTGTTCCTTACAATGAGAGGCAATAAAATCCTGCCTCACCGACCCAAATATAAGAACCACCTTCTTGTTACCTTTGACCTATTCCCAAAAGACTCCAAGTCTCAAGCCAAAGAACATTACACATATGGCGAGGATATTTGTGTTTTGGTAACTGCAATGCCTATGCATTGCCCTATGCATGCTGGGAGCACAGCTCAAGCACGGGTTTCAGTATAAACCCCCTGCCATCAACCAAGAGGTGTGTATTACAAGCTCGGTACACTGCATCGCCAACATCTCATGGACAACAGATCCCTAAGATGGCAAACAAGCACACGATACACTGATGGGAAGCTTCACAAATGGGCAATTGCTAAAAACATGACTGGTTGTAACACAGGGGTGGTGCATCCTACAGGATAGGCATGTTCTGTTATTACAGAAAACAATGAACCGTGCTGTAATTTCTGCGTTACATCCAGCCCGGATGTCGGTTTTCACAAGAGTAATGAATTATTTACTAATTGTAATACATTTAGAATAAGAGTATAGTTATTATAAATGAAGTATTTTCTCATGATGCATTCATGTGGCCTAAAAGGGGAAAGCGGAGAGCGGCCACTGGAAAGCGGGGCGGCATGCAGCACATGGCGCAGGACAGCAGGGAGGAAGAAACGATAAATAAATGAAGGCGTACCTGCTGGAAGGGGTTTGCGTGACCCACACTGCATATCAGGTAGTACTGGAGGATATCTGCAGAGAAAAGGCGATTAAATCAGCATGAGAAAGGGGCAAAAATCGACTTCCGGAAAAGGGCACCCTGGCCACAGAAACCACACCCTGGCCACAGAAACCACACCCTCGCCTGGCTCATTCTCCTGCCTAGAAGACTCCTAATCTCCTCTTGCAGATGGCTGAACTCCTGGTGCAGCTCCACAGTGCGTTAATCTCTTTAAAAGCGCGACGCTCCGTCATCTACGGTTCACCTATGCATTATTGGTGATGCAGGAATCATGCAGCAGTTATGCTAATCTGATGAAAAAAACACACTTTTTGTAAATTAGCCCTCACAGTGATTAAACCAAGGAGGCAGATGGGGGGCAGCAATAGTGTTTGGGATTCCTAAAAGGAACTCCAGAAAGGGAGATACCCCCAGGTCAGGTCAGAGTGTCACTTCACCATTACTGGAGGGTAACAATTACAACCTGTATTCATCATTAAAGAATCTGATGATGCAATTAGCAGGCTAAAAAGAAACCATGGAACAGGCCGTTTGGGGCAAAACGCCATGAGAGGCTAGTAAATACACTAGAACAAGGAAGATAAACTGTTTGCCGTTTGTTAAGTCAGTCTCTGCCCCACAAGTCATGCTCCCCGTGTCACATGAGCCTCCTCAAGCAATCCAAAGACATCTCTAAATTGCCCATAATGTAACACTGTGTGTGTGTGTGTGTGTGTCTGTCTGTCTGTCTGTCTGTCTGTCTATGTGCCCTGTGATGGATCAGCATCCCATCCAGGATGTGTCCCAGCCTTACGCTCTCTGTTGGACAGACTCCAGGCCCCTCCTGTACCTGACTAGAGCACAGATGGATTTCCAGCTGTTAATTTCATCGTAACTCTTGATTTCAGAATTAGAAGATTCTGAGGTAGACTGATTGATTTGGGTGGTTGGACAGCTCCCTGGGGGCCTTTTATCTGCACGGATGCGGCCAGAGATTCACTGACACGCCGCCCCCCAGTACAGTCATGTGCTGGCTTGGTACCCGGCTCGGGGTGTCCATCACACAGGGGGGGGGTACTCAAAGGGGCAGCTCAATTGCTTCTCCAGACACACAGGCTGCTTTTTCCCCCAGGGGACGGTGAAAAGGCAGATCGATTCTGCTCCTGTCTGACCTGATTCTAAAAGACATGTCATACGGCTGAACCAGGCATCCTGAGCTTTCAGCTTGCATGATAAACGGTGGGGGGGGGGTGGGACAAATAAAAATACACAATTAATTTGAAGTGTGTGTGAGAAGGACTGAACTGATGGCTGTTTAGAGCTCGTATTAGTGCTGAGATGGACTTGATTTGACTTGAAAAATAATCAGCAGTACCGTTTGTGGAGATCCTAGTGACACACACACACACGCACGTGTACACACACGCACACACAGGCCGGTCATAAACCACTGACAAAGCACCGACACAGGGACGAAATCCAATACATTAAAACCAGTGGCCACGAAATAACAGCGCTGACTTGCGAGGAATGGGGGCGGGGGGGTTGCAGAGACAAATCGAGCAGTTATGGCGAGGGCGTCTAAAATGATTAACATACTGGTGACGGCAGCTTGGGCGCAGAGTCTAAAATGTGACAGCGATGCCTGCCAGGAAAGGCGGGGGGGGGGGGGGGCACATAAACAGCAGCCGACGGTAAAAGATGAGGCCGCGGGCCGCTCGCTTGCTGACTTTGCAAACGCCGTTTCCAAAATTGGCTCAGAGCCGTAACACTAGGGGCTATTTCCCGCTCCGTGTCCTCGGCCCGGGGTCCTGCAATACCCCCGCCGCTGCCTGTGTGGAATTCAGGTTCTCTTCCCATGTTTCCTCAGGCTTCACTACAGTCTGAAAACACCTAATAAAACTGATAGCTCGGCGTCTGTAAATTACCCAGTGTGTGATTATCAATGTGTGCTCTGTGCTTCTAAGGATGGACGGCAGGTTCAACCTTGCCCTGTGCTGGAAAAGGGCTTACGAACAATAGGAAGAACGGATATACGGACAGAGGCCCAATTTTCTCACTTAAGAACATTCTTCATACTGCTCGATCCTGCAAGCTGCCTAAACTGGACCATGGAGCTGCGGTCTTCATCCCACATCCCCGGTGTCACGTTTGACGTCGTCCTCCTGCTCCATGCGATTCAGCAACACCGTGAGCAAACAGGCCGACTGCGAACGAACCTCCTGCCATCACTTAATACACATCTGTTCCTCCCTGCCCACACTCCCCCACCCCTCCAGGATTATTTGTGCTGGATTATTAGCTGGGGCCTTGTCGGGACAGTGATTAGGCATCTGGCCTGTGCACATGCACAACCCTTGACCCTTGGCCATCTATCACATGACATGACAATTGCCTTTGTGCCCCCGATAAAAGATTACTTTGCAGAATTAAACATGCGAACGAGGGCACGGGCAAATGACTCATGGAACTGCCACAGTTCTTATCCCTGACTCAACGCTCTAATGAAATGTCAAATTACTCAGAGTAACAAGTCGCTATAAAGTTTTGGACCAAGTTTTAGCTTTTATACCCTGCAGTGTGCGAGAACAGCAAATTGTTTCCTCTGAAAAACGAAAAAATTCCATACAACTCATGACTCGTGCAGAATCAATGAAGGAAAGTTCTGAGAAACTGATCCATGACCTCAGAACCGAGGGAACGGTACTTCCAAACTATCAGGTAGCCACACAAGAGCCAACCAATCCCCCCCGCCTATTCATCATAATGGTATGTTCCATTTCCATCTTCGCCAGCTTCTTATCATGATGACTTGCGCCCAGAGCTCCTCTCATTTCACAGCTTGTACAAAAAAGGTGGGGCCTGACCTGGCAGCCTCAAAATCATCCTCCTCTTCCCCCAATAGGCAGGTAGGAGACCCCGCCTCACAGGACCTGACATTGTGCTATGACCCAAGCACGACCCTCCCTCGTTATTTACCATCCCACCACCTCACCACGGAGACAGAATACGTTATTACATGCTCCAATTATCACCTGCTATCTATTTTAAGGGTATCTAAGGAAGTCTTTATAATTTTTGTGGTCTTATTCTAGTTGGAGGAACTGCAGAGAGACAGGCAGGGCTCCGGAACACAACTACGCCCCAATACCGCGGTGTTATTTCCAAGGACAGGCCGATAAACGCGAGTGCCCTCTTCAAACCCGCGAGTGCACTGCCCTTTTCTGGATGTCGGCGCCAATAAGCACACAGAGGAAGCTCTGGAGAGAGGAATTAGAGTGCCCGTTCATCAGCCCCCGCTGCACTGCTTATATAACACAGGAGAGAAGCGGAGACCCCCCCAGCAGACATTTAATCCACAGGGTCTGGTGCCCAAGTCCTGATGATAAACTCAATTTTTGAGGTGAATGTCAAACCAGCCCATGCAGAGAGAAAGTGCGGCTTCTGGTCTTACCTTTGCTGACCACAGCATTCTCTTCTGTCACTTTGGTGATGAACCTGTCAGGGGCCGCACAAAAGTCACTGGCACTCTGGAGGAGGAAGAGAAGGAAGAAAGGGGGAGCGGGTCAGGAGGACAGGCACGCAGCCGGAGAGAACAGCAATAACCACAAAAAAGGCCAACTGGGTTCTGTTGAATATTTAAAACATTCTGCAGCTTTGGAGCGCTGAGGTCACGAGTCAAAGCACTTGTGTGGAAGACCGCGTAGGGGAGTTCTGGCATGGGGGGGGGGGGGGCATTTGTAATTCAAATGCAGGCAACGAGAGCGACTTCAAAAGATGTGAGGGGGGTGACCACAAATTTGAGGGGGAGAGCTGGCAGAAGGGAGAGGTAAAAGCACAAAGGAGAAGGCAACGGGCTCCTTGCAGTCAAAGGGAGAATGC
This sequence comes from Mormyrus iriodes, assembly GCA_011763525.2. Taxonomy (NCBI): domain Eukaryota; kingdom Metazoa; phylum Chordata; class Actinopteri; order Osteoglossiformes; family Mormyridae; genus Mormyrus; species Mormyrus iriodes. The sequence continues at coordinate 6,272,539 of JAAGVU020000044.1, read as the reverse complement.
TTCATGTTTATGGATGTTAGGAGAGGAAGAGAGACTAAACAAAACTAACTGACAAGAGCAGCGTGGACCTTATTGGCAGGGAGAGGTTTGTATTATATTAACATCTGAGCTACTTCAGATCCACATCCACTCACAGACAACACAGAGGTCGGGGCCCGTTAAAGGTCTCTGCCACCCAGCTTCCCTGACGTCGCCGCTGGCCTAGAAAGTGTCTTAGCTAAACAGTGTCCCCCCCACGCAAAGAGGCCAGCTGTGGCAAGGCACCCAGCACTTCTGAGTCAGTGAGACCCAACCCTGCCCATTTACTGGACCAATTTGGGTTAAAATTCTACAGATACAACAGCAGTACTCCAAACCTCTTGTCTGTGATTAGATGAGGGAGAGTGACTTAATCAGAGGCCGTGAGTTCACAAGTGTCCCATTTTTTTAAAACACCATTAATTATTCGTGACTTTGTCAATGCTTTTATGGGCAATCAAGAAGAGTAACAACCTTAGGGTGGGTAACTGAAATATACATTTTTATACATCTATCCCCACATTTTATACCCATCAACTCTCTAAATATTGGAAGAATTCTTTTGGTTGGGGGGGGGGGGGGGGATCCTTCTGGGTACAGCTTTATCTACCATGGCCCAGGAGAGACATGAATAAATTGTGCTCACGTTTGGCCGACACTCATGTTTGAACAGACGGGACAGACGGGCGAATGCGCCCGTATATCGCCAGCCAGCCCGCACACTCGCTTTACCGCCAAGCGAGTGAGCGCCAAGATGGCCGACCAAGGGGGCCATACCCTCCGCCTTAACGATGCTTAGCTATTACATATCATTCACGAAAATGACGATGTACATTTCAGGGACGTGTCAGATCATCTGACTTCCAGCAGGTAGCTGGACGAAAAGAAATGACCAGCGAACGATAAGCCACAAATTTAAAACAGGAAGCATATGACCTTGTTTCTAGCTAAATACCCTCTGAATGGGACCTCACTTATGCATCCTGTTTCTTTCAAGTCCAGCCCTTTCCCGTGTGCTTACACACGCTTCACGTCTGTTATAACCCACCACTGTCTCAGTCGTTTCACCTTCAGCCACACAAAGCACACAGGTTAAGGTCATTCCTGACGAGGTAACGGACCCAGAGCGTGAAGAGCTAGAACATCCCGATTGCATTAGCCGAGCCAGTTGAAAGCACAGCTGTTCTGTGTGATGCTAAATGGGACTAATGTCAGCCACACTGAGGGGAAGACACAGCCTAGGCTGACACTGCACAGTATCTAGCTCAGGAGGTTACTGATTTATGCCCATGTCCACAAGGTTGTGGGTTCAAACCCTGTGCCTGGCATTATATCACTGTTGGAAGCTGGGGCTCTTAATCCTAACTTGCCCAGGGCATTGGACCCTGGCTGACTGCACTTTCTGACCCTAAGTTTTCATCACTTGTAGTTGGGACACAAGCATCGACTGAATAAATAAATTGAAAAGCAATTTCATCTCCGATGCGAGGACCCTGTGGAGTTCTGGCCGTGATTTCAGCTCCACCCAGACCCTTCTCTGTATTTCTCTCCCCGCTGTGTGGCTGCAGGACTTCCACCACCCCATTGCTCTCCACGGCTGCCGCCCGTTTCCACTGCGGGTTCCATTTCCCAGCATGCCCAAGCCTGTTTTCTGCACGCCGCATATGGCACTATATTTAGCAGAAGATGTGATAATTGGGTATTCCGTGAAATTCACATACTCAACACTAGGGCGAGGCGGAGATCAACGCACTACACGGCACGAACGTTCACACTGTTTTGTCAACATACGACCAATAAATGGATTCAGAGAGCTGGCAAATGGCATAATTTTCATCTACCAAGTACTGGATCTGTCATCCTGAATGATGTGAAAGACTGTTTATGCTCACGGAGACCCAGATGTACCAATACTTCCAGAACTTTCAGTACTGCCATGAAATTAAATAAATAAAACAAACATAATTCAAATAACAAGGTAGATCAAATCTGGGTTTATTACGAGAGATCTGAAGGATTTTATTCCATTATTGATAGTTTACAGGCGAATCCCTGGAAGGGTCTGTGAAAAAGATTCAGAGAAGAATGTCACAGTAGCTCACATCGAGAGACGAACTTACAGAACCTGGCTACCGCCATCAGCTGCGCTATGGAAGTGAGAAAGTGTGAGGCCTGCTCCACTGTTCCCATGGAGATACTCACCGCGGAGACGGCCAGCTCCAGGCCAAGAGATCCCCAGCTGATGATAAGCGTCAGCACGCCCAGCAAGCAGACGCTGTGAAGGGTGGAGGAGGAAGACGAGGCACAGTCAGAACCCAGCAAGACACACTCACTCCCCTGTGTGTGTGTGTGTGTTTGTGTGCGAGTGAAAGAGAGAGAAAGAGACCCTAACACTATCTAGGACAACACTTACTGCAATGCGTAGTATATATATATATATAAAATCTGATAGGCTATAAAGGAGGCCGCCTTTTATAATCTAAAGGACAAAAATGTACAGAGATGGTGCCATTAAAAGCGACACTGAGGCAGGACTAAACACAACAAAAACGCCAGCTGGCACAGGGGCATGTTGCTGAAAGATGACAGCTACTCGAAAATGAAGTGAAATAATTGCTCAAAGGAGTTATACATATAAAAATATCATAAAAACAAGAAAATGACAGAAGCTCCCCCCCAGAACATCATGAGTGGCTATCCCATTAAAACAAATTTTCCCATTTCCCCAGGCGGGCTGTTGCTCCATTTGATAAAAGCCGCCCCCCATCCCAATGTCACGCGTGGGCGAGGTGGCATCCGTTCATAAACAGCTGGGGGGATGAACTGAAAATTCTACCACGAGAGGCACCCTATAAAATGAACTTCAATATAATGTTTAACCCAAACTGCTTGAGTAGGATCTCAGCTCTGAAAGTGCCGTCTCCGTAGCCCAGAGGGACCTGACAACCACCAGGCCATAATCACGCTGAAACCGCAGCAGTGACGTCACAAACGCAATGACCCCCCCAGCAGTCCAAATAACCACCAGACAGCAATTCACCAAGGATGTTTTAAAGAGAGGGGGTTTATAAATTTTTAAACAGTGGAGGTACTTCCTGCTGGATTGATCCTGCCCGGTGAAACATAAGGCTGACCATAGCAGCTGGCAGCTAGCACAGCAGAGATATTTCAGAAGTATTTTCACACCCAGATCTGGAATGTGGGTGGGTATTTAACCCTTGTGTATTTTACTTCTTCCATTCTAAATTCTAGATTTTATAGAATTTATCCTCATTTTAAAAACGGACTGAGGTAACTTCAACCCCAAAAATAACACAGGGGTTAAGATATTACACGTATGTGGCAGATTAGCAGTTAACGCAGCGTAATGACCCAAGAGGTAACCGCCATGATGATGCCATAGCAAGGCCACGTCCATGAGGAGTGCAGGGAGGTCACCACACCAGTATCCAAAAAACATGGTCACTCAAAGGTGACACGGCAGGACTGGCCGGGCACCTCCAGGGAAAGCCCCAAGCTGACCGGACAGTGCCCGAGAGAGCGGTATCGATTTGGCCACAGCATCTATCTGCCCCCCTGGGGAAGCGGCTTACATTTCAGATTCCTGCTTTTCGACTACTAGGCTCTACTTTGAAGGCTTTCCCCGAAGCAGCTAGGTCGACAGCTGGATCATCGGCTTGGCGATCATGGGCGTTTCTCACCAGAGCATTAGGCGGCCGCATCGACCAGAACCCGTCCTAATCTGAAGAGGTACAGACTGCAAAGGCCTTTAAGGCCTAGTCTGTGAGCAGCAGCGTTGGGTCTGAATTACTAACACACTCTCTCTAGCCCTATCTGACCTGGTCGTGATCTCTGCGTCATGTGGGACATCTGCCCAACAAATTCCCCCCTATGGGCATGACTACACATTTTAGATTTGCTCTGGGGCTCCGTCATCAACTGTAGTTCTTAGAGACGGCATGGAAATGCTATTCTGGAAGGGAGAGGAAACAACCAAAAACAGCAACCACCGCCTGTGGCCGAGTGCCCAGCGTGCGACGGACAAAACAAACAGCAACTCCAACGGGAGAAATAAACCACCAAGGATCCTGTGCCTGCTGTCAGCCCCCGTCATGGCCGTAGGAGGTCGCGGGCCACCCCCACACGGGGGGAGAGACCAGACCGAATGGTAAAAACAGAACACACAAAAAAATCAGTGTCTGCTTAGGGCAAAATGGACAAATACATAAAACAGAATGAATAGCAGCTAATAAGCCGAGGTTTTTTCGATTTGTCCTTCAAAGGTGATGACTACACAGATCATTACCCACAACTATTAATTCAACATAATCTGTGAGTACAAGGTAATAAACAGATTTATATTCTGTGGTTTTGCATCAGATATCCAACGTGAACAGCAAATCATCATGTAATCGCTGCAGACAAAAAATAACCAAAACCCAGGACTAGCCTTGAAGGATGACTGATTAGGGTCATATTTTATATGACAGATGCGCAAGTAATCAAGAAACACGGGTGAAAATAAATAAACCCTGAGGCATTGTGGGTTTTGGCTTTTCTCACCGCCTGCCGGCCTCTGAAAACCCCAAACCAGCAAGGCAAACGTCCTCACCAGCTGTCTATGGATTTAGAGAATCAACCCGGGCCCGCCCCCTCTTTGGTCAGGTGACCCGACTTACCCAATGAGCGTTCCCTTGGAGTTGCGAATGAGGCCGAACAGCACCAGCAGGCAGATGATGACATCGAACAGCAGCAGGCCCAGATAAGCCAGCCACCTGGAGGAGAAGCAGGTGAGAGTGTCACGGAGCCCCAAATGGCTCGCTCGCTGCTAGCTTTGGGACAAAGTGACACCGGCTAAAAGATCAGATGCCAGCCTCACCAGAGGCCAACTGCAGACACAAGTGGGTGGCTCCTCGTCCAGCCTAACCTGACCAAACTGCCACCACAGCCAACAATGAGGGCAGCCTACCTGGGGACTCGTAATTGATCCGACATTATTGCCTGCGTGCTTTCTGTTCCTCGAGGGTCCGAAGGAACACGTTGAGTGCAACTGATCGGCACCGTGATTTGCGAAGAAAAGAACCCGTAATCATTCGACCCTGGATTATAGGCACGAGACTGAAGGGTAGCAGCACAGTACCTTTGATTAAAAGGGAGTGGAGTGGGCACCCCCCCCCACTCCGAGAATGAACACACTCATAGTTCAGAAAAAAAATGATTTCTCCAAGAATGTGGAAAAAGATACGACACTCCTGTGGCTCTCATTTGATGGACTAAACAACAATAAGTTCATGAATTTATTGTGGAAAATCTTTCAAAACTTAAAAGTCTAAAGGGGAAAATGGCATGTCTGGTTCAGCAATTCTATGAAAGGATTGTCACGCAGAGATTTATGAATGGCCTCAAAACACTAAATGGTATTTTTCAATCATCGTTTAAACCTATACGCCCCTGAGACCTGCTTTTTAAACTACCTGATTTTCCTCATTGACCCCCAAAGTCCTTAAATGCTGATCATAGGGCGTAAAACGAAGGGAACACCAAACCTATCTTTCACAGGAATGAGCAGCAGGGTGGTTGGAGATATCAATCAACGCGACTCTCCAAGGAGCCCACGAGCGAGGCGGCCACCCTCGCTTGAGACTCCATCTGTATTCAATCAAAAAACTGCCTTTGCACCTCAGACAGCACAGTAGTACCACCTGATGGGTCTAAAGCTCTTTCCGGAGCTGACGGCAGGGTCGCGAGCCTCACCGGTACCAGTCGTAGAACTCCGCTCTGCTGGCCAGGTCCTCCAGCGAGATGTCAGCGTTCCTCCAATAGGGAATCTCAGCCTCCTGACGCACCAGCTCGTCCAGCTGGCCTTGCAGCTTTTGCACAAGGGACACATAGTCCGCCTTCTTGGCGTATTCTCCATCCAACTGCTGCAGGCTCTCACCCACTGTCTGGTTCAGCAAGGCCGTGCTGTCTGACACCTGCACACACGGACATGGATGTGAGGGCGCAGGAAAACGCATGCAGAGGAACACCACCTGCACACGTCAATGCCCACACGCACAAAACGAACAGCTTCGGTCACGACACCATTTTTACTTTCATGTACTGGTTTTATTTATGTATATTTTTGCTGCAAGGACCCACTGGCAGCAGAAAGGGGGTCGGCAACAGGGGGCCTTTCCTAAGCGAGCGGCCAGCAGAGCGATGGGCGGCCCGCTGCCTCAGGGCTTATGAACAGAGACGCAGCCATGCAGTTTATCTCCAGCTCTGCTTTCTATTTGGGTCAGTGTCAGTCAAGAGCAAATCAATACCATCTCCTGCACCAAAAAGAATAAACACCACACACACACACACACTCACTCACTCACACACACACAAACGCACACTCACTCACACACACACAAACGCACACTCACTCACACACACACAAACGCACACACACACACACAAACAGGTTTATACTTTGAAGCTGTTTGAATAATATAAACTATATTAATAAAAACCTGTTGTTTTGAAGTTGTGGGGTTAGGGTCATAGTTGGGATTAGAGTTTTGCGCAGGAATGGATGGTCCCCGCAAAGATATGAATACGAGTGTGTGTGTGCGTGCGTACGTGCGTGCGCGAGACGTGGGGGTAATTACCAGCTTCTGCACTCCTGCCACTGTGCGGTTGGCATGTCGCAGGGAGTATGTCAGCCGGTTAACGCCATCGCAAGTCTCGCCGTTCCCATAGAAACCAACAGCAATGCCAGCACTTAAAACAGACAACAGCAGAGAGAGAAGATGGTAAGGGGGGGGGGACAAAAAAAGGAGGTGACCCACAGGCCCTCCTGGCCAACTGGACGGGACCCATGGGGCTCTGTGAAAGCCAGACATAGTTACA
>JAAGVU020000044.1:6232810-6261483 GCA_011763525.2 Mormyrus iriodes | reverse complement strand
ACCCTATATATATATATATATTTTTTTTTTTTTTTTTTTTTTTTTCGTACCCTCTGCAGATCACAGGGCCGATGGGAGCAGAGATGCCCTGAATTCACAGCACTATCGGATATGGAATTGTACGACATCCCAATGTATATTTCAGCACCATAAATGCACGAGACCTTGGTCCACCTTTCAGAGTTCAGAGACTCCATCCATGTATTTTGACAGCTAGTCTCTGTGTTCCTAGGCAACAGAAAAAGGGCAAAATCCATATGGCCTGTCCAGGCTGGCATGCAGATTTTGTATAGTTACTTTATTTATTGTTAGGGATGGACAGACGAGAGGAAAGGCAACACAGAAGGTCTGTGCCCTCACTGATAGTCAAAGATATCATTTTCTGCTCAGCATTCAATTAGCAATGCCTGAAATTAATTACCCTCACCAGCCGCAGACCGAAGCTCTGGTTTCTGGCGGGACACTGCAACGTTATCACGCGGATTCAGTGCCACTGCAAAAGCAGATACATTTTGGCCATTGGTTACCACATGCACACCATTTCACCCGGCAGCTGCAGAGCTGGAAGAACATCAGAAACGAAACGTAATTCTTAAAAACGGCCGTACAATAATCTAAGCTTCTGTCACGGTTACTAAAAAAGCTAAACTAATAATTATCATGTGGACGAAGTGATTTTAATGAAGGGCCACGTCACAATGTTTTAGGCGGGGCCATCTCAGATCAGGATAGATCATTAGAGATCATTAGCGAGCTGCAGTTAGGTAATAAAGCACTAATATTAAGACCTTATTATATGCACAAGGCTAGATTAATGGGCTAATATGGCAAAGAGGACTTGATATGCAAAACAGGCATTCGTAAAGGCCAACGCCCTGCGGCCCCTTCTTTTCAGATTTAAATGGAGCATTCCGCCTCCCCCAGAGCTCGAGGGGAACGCTGGGCGCCCCCTTTTGGCTTTAATATGCAGGAGCCGGGTGGTATGCACATCGAGAGCATTGCAAAGGGAAATCAAGAAGCTGAAGGAGGAGGCCTCGCTGTTGCTAGGGGCAGCAACCTGGCCCAGTGGGTTCGTCGGACCCCCCAATCTCCACGGTTGGCTCACTCACTCATACCCTTCCCCTCCCCCCATGTCACCAGATAAGCCCCAACCCACCCTCCATCCCCCTTTCTCCTCACCCCCCTCCATTCCAATTGAAATGCAGCTGGTGGTCTCAAGCCCCCCACCCCAGCACTTCTGTGCTCTCTGCCAAGACACGACCCCCCACCCCCACAAAAGACCTCTGGACACAAAGGAGCAGAGAGAGACAGGCACGTCACTACAAACTGACGAAAACAAAAACGGCAGCATTCCACGGCGCTGCGAGCCGGTTCCGTGATGGCCGACACCCAGCATCACGGAGGAGGAGAATAAATAATGACAAAACAAGGCTTTACAAGCTACCGGAGACACCATCTGCCGGGCTTGCGGCCGGCCGAGCGAGGCACACCGTGACAAACTTGTTTATGACCCCTCCCCAGCAGAAGATACAAATCAATGGAACAGCACAACAAAACACTGCCAACTTGTGGTTGCTTTCAAACACCTTCACCTTTCCACTGGAGCAAAGAGCTATTGAAACGCAAGGAGAGCACATTTAGCAACCATTCAGAGGTGTCACACAAACTGCTGACCGCCCAGAAGAAATTCCATGTAGAAAATGGTAGTAGAGGTAACAGACGAAATACTTCTAAATCAGTGACAGACGCTGATTTTTAAAACAGTACGAGCACATTGTGGACAATTGGGAGTTTGACTAAAAAAGGGTCTTTTTTCCATGATTTTAGTAGGTCAGCTACTTATATGTAAATTCTGCTCTCCTTCATCAAAGGACTTCTTTAGAATAAAGTCAACATTAGCCGCAGTGTCTGCCATATTGCTCTTAAGCCTCTAGCTCAGTTTGTACACAAACAGCTTGCTTTAGCAAGCTCACTACCAAACTAGTCTACTAAAAATTATTGAACATGAAAATTAAACAAATGAAGAAACTCAAAACTCAACGATAATGACCATTTCCAACACTTACAAATGCCAATGGCTAAAGATGACATGCAAAACGATAAACCGCCACTCCGGTTATCAACAAAATATTTCTGTGCACTTGCATGCAAGCGAACAGTGCGAGCCGATGCCACAGACGGCGTGTGAAAGTCGCCAGCATTAATGTTACTGGCTTCCAGGCAGGTCTAAAATATCTGACTGCAAGACTATTTGTCCAAAAAGTGTTGCCTAAGGAAAAACTATGTATAAAGCTCTCAGAGTCCCAGTGAAGCACGACGTCCAAACAGGCTCCGAAAACAAACAAAATCGGAGCATATTCACCAACAAGCTTTCATCTATTCAGACAAAGCACACATGAATCTTCCAGAGACTTCCGGTGAAGCTTGCGACTATGGGCTTCAAAGGGAAGATTAACGTATAAATTGTTGAGAGTAATTCCTGTGAAACGATCAGCGGTGAGGTTCAATTAGTAGGCTAGATTGGATTTTTAAAGGGGCACCATTATGCTCAATTTCACTGTTCAGAATATTATTTCTGGGGTTTACTAGAATAGATTTATATGCTTCAATGTTCCAAAAACACTTTTTTCTCATACTGTGCATCTCTATTCACATCTGTTCGAGCCGATAAGCCCAGTGTGCTTGGCAGTGTGCCGACTGGTCAACATGCCCTACATGCTCTACCCCTGTCTTGCAGTCTGCAGAAATATCCTTGCAGGTAGGCAGCCAATAAGGAATGTGTTACCAGGTGACCTCACCATGACGTAAGGGCCGTAACTCCAATGAGGTGTTTTAGGCACGTTACAGAAGAGTGATTTCTGTGGTGAGAGTTACTCCCTTTGGCCTGTACTTTGGGCCTTAAGACTTTGCAGACCGTTCACATGCACATAAAGCTATATAACACACTAAAGGAAAGGGAAAAACTGGAAATGCAAAACTTCCCCCCTTTATTCACAAATAAAATGAACTTACATTGACTAATTGAATTCTTTTGGCAATTATGTAGGGGGGAAAACCCAGGCTTCCTGTGCAGCCCTATAGCATATGCTTGTTTGGCGCACGTATTAACACAAGAAAGAATGTGCCATTGCTGGCCAGGATAAGCAGTGAGAAGGTAGATGTGTGGTAATACACGCCCTAACGCCAGATGCATTAACAGCAACCACCAATCAGCCAGGCATTATAATTACGAGGTACAGAAACAGTGACAAGCATATAAAACCTTTGTAATGCGTATAGGCACAAGCAAACAAATGTGGTTAAATGTATATATCAAACTGACATTCCATCAGGATGACAGCTTACAGGGCAGTGAGATCCCTAGGCAGACCGCAAAACTGTGCAACTACCTGACATAGTCTTGACGGTCAACTCAAAGCAGTGGTCTCGCCGGCCCCGTCTCAGAAGAGTCAAAGCATGGCAACCCACAAGCAATCTGAAGGCCTGGGAGGAGCGGCTGAGCAGCTGGGAAGACAGGCCGGGGAAATCCTGCTGAAGGCTCTTAGCCCGTCTTTGAGGCTGCTGCCAAAGGCAAATGGTAGCTGTTTTGAGGAATTCGAGAAATTGAGGCAAATTTACAATTTTCTTGAACATTTTTTATGCTCTTGTTTTTCCAATGTATTCTCATTTACGTTTTTATATTAAAACAAAATAAATATCAAAGATCAGATTATGCAAAACCTAGCTTCCAGCTAGTATCAAACCTTTGCCTGGCACTGTATAATACATTATTCATAGCATCTTATATACAACTTTGATTATATTACTCTATCCGTTAAATTTACAGTTACATATATTTCCTTAATATTCTGTTTTCAGAATATTGTTTGTGTACTTTTTAAATTTGTTTGCACTATATGTACTTTGTGCTGTCTTTGCACTCCATGTCTGTATTGAATTTCACATACTGTACTGCTTCACGTAAAGAGGGCCCCCCTGGCATCAATAAAGTTCATCTTATTATACATACAGCTCTGGAAAATATTAAGAGGCCACTCTATATTTCTTAGACAGCAGTACACAAGAACAAGCTGAAGTAGGAGACACTGGCAGTAACCAGAAACCAGCCAGACGGAGGGCAGAAGTGACTTTATAATGCCAGAGATGACCGTCATCTTATCCGACAGTGTCTCATGAACCGGAGGATGACATTCAAGTGACCTTCAGAAAGAATAGGAAATATTAAGTGCAGGTCTCAAGTGCACTGCTAGGAGAGTTTGTATCTGGCTTCTAGAAGCAGGACTGAAGTCCCATAAAGCAAGGAAGAGGCCCTTCATCAGTGAGAAGCAGGGAAGAGCCAGGCTGGAGTTTGCAAAAATAAAAAGGATATATTTTACACAGACGCATGCCCATAAACTGAGAATGAGTGAAACTGAATATTTTGCTGTATACACATTATAGAATATAGTATAATACACACACAGACAGAACAGACACCATCTTGGCGCCCAGGAGTCTGACCACCACGTGTCGACTCAGACGGCACCTACAGCAGCCTTCGTTTGAACCGTCTCATAAACGGGTTAATTAGCTGCTGAGCCAGACGCACACATGGCACATGTGAGCAACAAAGGTGCCCCCTGAGACAGTCTCCAAAACCTCTGTAAAAGCAAAGCACTAACTACACAGCTGCTCATCCCAAACATATACAAGTCCAATCAACAGCTCACTGCAGAAGTCGGCGGTGTGAGCTAAGCAAATGACGAATTGATTGAACTGAAGGTTAATGAAAGAACGAATGGTGTTTGCGGTGTGTAATACATTTATATTTAATTCCTGGTGTTTCCGTCAGCTGAGGGACCTGATTCCCCATGTAACCAACAGACTGCACCCGTCTTTGGAAAACGTGCCTGTCACTCTATCAATCATCATTTAATTCCCATCCATCTTTACCCTGATATAAGCTGCTGGGAACTGTGAACATATTTTAAATTTCCACTCCGCTCTGGCGAGCTCCATAACACTATTCCACTTCAAAAGAGTGGGAGGGGAGGGGGCGTCGTGGGCTTTCTTGAAGACCCAATTCCCTTCTGTGTCTACAGATAATAATGGCGTAATTGCAGGAGTTTAAACAAACAGAGGAAACAGAACAGCAAGATTTTTGAAGTTTTCGGGTGTGGGATATTCTTTTGGAAGGGGGTGGCAGACTGTTGTTCAAGTTAAAAAAATGAATAAGCCTCAAGCAACTTAAAAGACAAGTGGGGGCCTATCAGGATAATGGTTACCTTATTACTCACAATAACATGCTTGTTATTTGTGTTACCAGTTTTAGCTTTACTATGTTTATGGTTATAGGGTATGTCATTGCTAAGTAGTGTCTTAAGCAATTCGACACCTAATCCGCTTATATAACACAAACATGGAAGGAAGGAGAAAGAAAAACTTTCCCGTAGCAGGACCAGCATCTTTATTCTACTGGACATTGTCATGACAAATACAGAAACCAGACTCACTACCTATTACAGTCCAACAATTCCCTGCCTTACACACAACAGTGTGCCCTATAGAAGATAGGACATCCAACAAGGACCAAAGTTGGCACCAGTACAATTAATTTCTTCCTATAGAACTACGAGGTCCTATAGCCGTTACTCCTAACTAATCAGCAACCTCATTCCAAAGCCTTGCCACCCATAGCAGTTGGCCAAACCCAAATGGAAGGGTGCGCCAACGTCATTTTACCTCCACTGGTGCCTGTTGGTCTACGTGTAGCCGGACGGTCATGCCTCCCCTGCCTGGGAGGCGAAAGTGCCTTCCTTTGTCCTTCAGATTGGGGGCAGCAATTCAGAAAAATTCCCCTGGTGCTTCAAAAAACTGCTGACGGATACTTCCAAGATGCAGAAGAGATAGCCAGGAGGGGAAACAAATGAACTGACCTTATCTTGAGAACAGTGAGAAATAACAGTTTCATTACTTACTAAACAATTAAGGGAGCCTGGGCCCTTGTCATCCAGACGAAAGTCAGAATCAATTATGGGTCCAAAAGACAGCAGTGTCTTCATATCCAGGGGGACTCCTGTTCCATACTGTTCCACTGCCAACAAGAGATGGCTTTCCGATGTAAATTATGCGAGCCATACCCACGCTGATATGGTCAAAACCATGACTAAATGAGCTTATCTGGAAAAAAGGGCATATCTATATATTATTCATTATTAGTAGTACCACACATTGTGATGTATTGATGCATTCCCAATAACTCAGAGCTTGAAAATTTCCAATGTCCTACTTAAAAAAAGTGCTATAGAACAGCTGAAGCGAATGGATTCGTAATGCTAATTTATGCAAGTCAATGCTAATTCTGCTGGTGCTTGATGCTGCCGGCATAACACAGCGACTGTCACAGACGAGCTAGCGGAAAGCAGCACATAGTAAATCATGATGTTCACCGTGTGAACGGTAAACAAGCATCTCTTCGCTTTTACGTCACTGTTGCTCTCCAAATCCAGCGACGCCTTTACCGAGCTGACCCTTCAGCAGTGGAAGAGTGAGCTGAAACCACGCTGTGCCCAGTGTCTATTTGCAGTATGACTCGGGGTATGGCCTGGTTCCTGCATGCCAGTACAAAAGCACATTGTCAAAGGTAGCCGGCCTTACAGTGAAGGCAGGGCATATCTTTTACTTGTCAGATGTTTACAAGGCACGTAGAACCTAATTAGAGTGGGCCACATTGTGTAGCAGTAGCAGTAGTAGTAGTAGTTGTAGTAGTCACACACCCATGTGTCAGAGGTACATCCAGCCATAATGCAGGCTTCAAACAGTTGTTCTAACCCGCAGAAATATGGCAGTGCTATTCCCAATTTCTTACAGCCATCTGTGATGGGGAGCAGAAAGATGCACCTTTGCATGTCATTGAGATCAACCCACCATTCCTGTAAGAAGCCACCAGAAATAGCTTAATTAATTCGCCCTCCCCCAGCTGCCCCCGTCTCCAGATATTAATGTACTAAGACTTCTAGACAGTAGTTTGCATCTGTACTTTGCTGACGGGGAAAAAAATAGTACCAGACGCTCACACTAAACTTCCTTCCTCAGACCTCCAGACAGTTACAATATGTGCAGAGGGCAGGCCATATCATAGACCTCATTTGGCTGGTTTCCACACGCTCTTGGCTCGTTGACAGCTACTGTAAATTATGAAATCTTTCGACATGCTGCCAAGGCTACAGCACCACGCCGAGCTTTTATAAAACATTACAGACGTCAAGTATCCCTTGTAAAAACTGGCCACCCGTACCGTAATCGCTGGATATCACTTTAAAGGCTCCCATCTATCTGTTTCTGGCACAGGCGGGCTGGGGGACACATGGACCGCACAGGCAGAGGGATGTGCCGATCGCAGAGCCGAAGGCAGATGGCTTATCCGCCAGCAGGTTATTAAAGCTAGGTGTGGGTGTAATTACCACTGCTGATAGTGAAGGCCTGCTTCTCCCAAATGGATATTTGCGTTCCAGTAGGATAAGAACTGAATTATTCAGTCACTCGCTGAGCCTCCGATCCACTTCCATCATGCTGGGAATCTCCCTCGACCCATCCATCCTAGGCTCCCCGATTTATGAAAGGGATACAAATCCTCCAAAGATTAGGGAGTGTACATTGTCTTTAGGGAATGTGGGGACTGCAACAAAAGACCCCACGATAAAACTTCATACAAAACAACCGAACAAAACAATTTGTTCAATGGCACATTAAGCACAAAGTGGACGATCATCGTTTTTCTTCTCAGACAAAGGCCAATTACAGCATGTTAAATCGCCTTTTATTAAACTAATGTGGTGCAACAAATTTCAACAAAGAAAAGGCAGGATAATTGCCTAGCAAAGTAGAGTTCTTATTTTTTCCGGGGAAATTCTTGGCATTCCTAGTGAAATCCACACCAAGACAAATAGCACACAACATGAAATCTTACCTGATCTTCCCTTACTACAATAAGCAAATCTTTCTCTAAAATTTCCTTTAAGCCAATCTGGTTAAGGACCAGCCACCTGCTTTGGATCGTCATGTTTGATCCATCTATTTTACGACTGTACTGCCGACCCCAGAAACCGAGCCCCCGCTGTCAGGAGAGCCACCAGAGACCAGCCACGACTTCAACAGCTGAGGCATAAAAATTAGTCAAGGGAGATCTGACAAAGAAGCTTCTGAGGAACACAGAGAAGCAAATTACAGTGGGAGCACCGTCTGTGCACCATGTAAGAACACTTCATTCCAGGCGACAGTGAGGATGGCGACCAGGCGATAACGAAGCTGTATAGTGCTGCCTTGGCTAGAAACTCGTATTCCTCTTCTGACCCTTCACCACTGAGTCTATAGTGTGGTTTTGTGTTGTACCATTTGGATAGTCATGCCAAAAAAATGAATGAGTGGATTCTGGTGAGAGAATGAGAGGAAGGTAGCAACAATTTGTGTTCAAAGTTTTCATGTTTTCCCTGGGTCACCTGGATTTACACCCACAATCAAATGGCACGCAGTTAGGCTAATAGGCGTTTCCAAATTTCCCATGCGCTGCGTAGGACTGCCATCCCATGCAAAGTGTACTCCAGCCCTGCGCCCTCTAATGCCTGGACCAGGCTCCAGGATTCCTCATGACCTGGCCAGGAAAAGCAGTTGGAAGATTGATAATACTTGGGGAGGAAATCATATAACGTCCACTAAACTCAAGAAAGATGCAGCCATAAGACACTTCAGACTCAGGCCCAACAATTGAGACACCATAAGCTGTTCCTGAAGACCCCATTACCATTGATGGGCTGTGCATGCAAGTGCCATAGACCCAGGAGCATTTCCTGCAAACACCTCCTGTGCCGTAAAGCTGGACCATAAACACCTGATCATTTCCCTGTGAATCTGCACGGTGCACGAATCTGCACGACTGGGCTCACCGCTCCAGCGAGTGCCGAGGCTTATGTCCAGACGTACCTTGTGCCACACGTCTTCCTGAATGCTGCGTAACCCAAATAGACCTTCTGCTGACGCCCTGAAGGGGAAAGCTTGGTTTTTAAGCCCCTTAATCTCACAGTTCCCCTGTGCTTCACTTCTGCACTCTGCCAAAACCTGCAAAACCCCAAATAACCACAGACTGCACACTTCCTGATGAAATTACTGCAGAAATTCACTGGATGGGATCCCTGCCAGGGCTGTGGGAAATTCATTTTGATGTTATAACAATTTAAATGTAGCAGAAAAATCCATTTACAGTCCTTCCCATAGCAGGTCTAGGTTTGGGAAGAAATGATGGTGCTGTGGGTAGCACTATACCCTGACTTAGGGCTGGGAGGTCCAATTCCTGCCCCGATCCCATGTGTATGGACATTTCCTGCATGGGTATTCTCTGACTTCCACAGTTCATGTATGCAGCTAGCTGAATTAGTGTTCCTAAAGCAGCCATAGTGTGTAAGCGAATGCCTTGCATTGGATTCACGCCCAGTATAGAATGTCCTTGTCTTGCACCCTGGGCTTTGTGCGTTATGGATAAAAGTGATAGATGGTTAATGGTTTATACAGGGAAATATAAACCAGGTGAAAATGACTATGGTTTGCAATAACATTAAAGCCAGTGGGGTTGCGCTTCTAGGAAGGGTCAGGCTGCTGAAGGCAAACCCTGGCTATTCTGCTACCCACAACATGTTGTTGGGAGTCCACAGGAGGCCGAGGACTTACCTGCAGACCAGGGTGGCAATGATGACGCACCAAGCTGTGCAGCAGCAGTCGGCATTGGGCTGAGCCTCATTCTTCTGGCGCCGGCAGCAGAGCCAGAAGGAGTAGAACAGCAGGAAGAGGAGGTCGAGGGCCAGGCAGGCCAGCGCCACGCCGCCCAGCAGCAGGAGGGACTGTGAGATAGGAAATGGCATCACAAGAGAACGCCGACACCTTCTATATAAGCAGGTTACACAACAGAATAGAACAAGGATTTAGACTACAGTCGCCAGTGCCCCCAAGGGGTGCATGGATTCACAGCACTTCTGTGGAGAGGGGAAGAACTCTAAAAACTTTTCGGACTAGTTTTAAACAGAATTTGAACTGTTGCTAGTCAATGTCTCGTTGACATCTATGATTTGTCCAGATTGACCACAGTGCTTTAAGTTGCTGTTGGCAGTACTGCACATTCTCTTCAACAGCAGTTACTTTTTTACTATCCCATTAAACCTTGTTTCCAACCATGTTTCACATATATAATTAGTTGAAAGCAGTTTTTGTAGCTTAACTGCAGTGGCATGCTTCCTTTTAGGACCCCGGAGCACGCCTCAGTGCTCACATTTAACATAATGTCTGTGCTGCAAATCAGACCTGGCTGCCAGCTCTGAGCAGCGCCGGTTGCTCAGCCTTGACGTTCATTTTCAGGCCAAAGCGCGTCACTGAAGATGTCAAAGCACAGTGGAACACATGATAAGACGAACACGGCACGTGTTTGTTCATAACTCCCCCTGAGTGCTGAGAAGGCATGTTAAGTGATTATCATTAGCTGATCATTAAAATCTCATTTTTAAACAACAAATTGACCAGTATAAATTCCCTTTGACCACATGTACCATTGATAGGATTAAACCTCTTACTCCAGAAGCAATTGTGCAAGTGAGGCTGGTGTTTCCCTCACATCATGTACTTTATTTAGAAGGTATATTGGTCAAGAGGGGTGTAAAATGAGGCAAATATTATATATGCATATTACAAACACATCATATGGCAGTGAGATTATGATAATGACCATTAAACCCAGACTGCAGCCCCACATAGAAAGGGAATCACCTGGTGTACAAGCTGAATTCAAGACCAAGGGATGCCACAATGGATAATGCGACAACAGGAAGTTAACATGGCTATGATTGCAACAAAGCCTTTCATTGTGTTGACCATGTCAATCTATGGAGGGTTCTCAGGAAGACAGGCATACTGGAGCAACTTTCTGTCCTAATGAAGAGTCTCTACACTGGACAAGAAGTCACAGACTGAGCTGTTCCAGTTAACAAGGTTGCAGACTATCGCCACACCTACTGAATTTGTACATAGACCTTAACAGAAGACAGCAATTGCGAATTCTAGATTTAAGGATGAAGAGTCAATTTCCTCTGATGAGGTGGAGATCACATACGCATCACCAAGTTTGATGTTTCTTACAGTCCATTTCTTAAAGATGATCCATTTTTAAAATTTCCCTTAACGGAATTTTTAGCTGGGAAGAAAAAGGTAGCATGTATCAGTATGATTTTCCTGTGCAAAATGTCTTCAACATCCTTTTGGAGATAAAATAACTTAACATATTCACTTAGCGAATTCTGATGTCACAAGCTTTTAACGCAATACAAAACCAACTGTGGACTAGATGGTTAAACACACACCAGTGTGAACAAAGTTTTACAAAAAGTGTCTTGTTGTCATACCAATAGATAAGGTACATAAACTGGGTCAATGAGATCTTTCTGTAGAAGATGATCTATTATAAGTGAAAATTGGGTAACAACATACACAAAATCTTTAAAATGGCTGCTGTGCTAAGTTACGTTGATTAGTCACATAAATCATTCAAAGAATAATTTTCAGCAGTGTTCCACTATCTGCAAAGTAGACTGATCCAACAAACACCTTTTTTGAAAAGTTAACTATAAGGAAACTATAAGGACAGCTGGGATGCCTGTTATTGCCAGCTCTTGATAGTATAGGGTTCTTCATGTAACATTATAATGCGCAAAACATCCATGGAAAACTGCTCTGGGCAGGATGAACAGCAGATCCACACGTCAGAGGGACGGCACAGATAGATCAGGGGCTTTATGTGGGGTTAAAATGCTGAAGAGGAACAGACACACAAGACAGAGGATTTAACTTCAGCACAAGGTAAACACAGAGGCAAAGAAAACAGACTGAGTCATACAAAGGATTGCCACGGGGTACAGGTTCGGGCAAGAGGGCTGGATGTATGTTGGATGTATGTTCTTGGGCCAAGAGACAAAATGGTGCCCAGTAATGAATGGGTAATAAGGTAGAGAGAACAGGCCGGTCACCTGACCCTGCCTGTTGGTAACCTTAGAAATGGGGCACATTTGACCTTTGACCATTCGCAGGCACATTAATTCACATCTGAAACTGCTTCCTTTCAAGTGACACAATGTGATGGTCAAGGTCAGATGAACATCTCTGAGAGCCCAAGGCTGACATCAGCATGGACACTCAAGTGTCACTAATTTAACCGACCGTTCCTGATGTTTGCCAGCACCCCAGGCTATAGCCTCGGCTAGCCTAGGCATTAATACGACCCCGGAGATGGTCAGCAGAAAAACAGCAGTTTGAACTTCCTTACTTTCCGGATGATACTGTACATTCACAATTACAAACAGAGCCTTCACTTTTCGCCAATAAGCCAGACAAACCAGACTAGACTGTTTACTACTCATTATGGGAACAACCCAATGCTGATGAATTCGGTACCCAATCTTCCCCCAGTCCTCTCCCTTTGTACCAGACGTGCATAAAAATTGCTAGGACACAAAAAACAAACAGAAAGGCAGGATGGCACAGTTCCCGCTAGCTGATGATGCTCAGCCACTAGCTAATTTTAGAAGGCAGAGCGAAGTCTGTGTTAAAAACTAATGAACAACAAAATCTCCCCCAACCAAAGACGCAAAACCGAGGCGGATGAGAAGCCGCTTGGGGAAATCCATGATAACCTTTAACGAACCACGCTCTACTTAATTTATAAGCTCTGGAGATGAGCTAATACACCATAGCAAAGACTACAGAAGAAATCCTTCACAATCCTACTTGCTACTTCTAATCAGGAACCCCACACACTGCCATACTGTTTGACCGCAGGGAAAAGACGACATTTTAGCTTGTTAGCACCGTTTTCATTTTTGAAGAGGTGGCTAAAATGGTCTTTCATCAGATCAAAGGTGCATGTCCAGAACTACATGTCAAAGGACAACTTAAAACTGCTAAATCTCAAAATTCCTACAATGGTTTTGTTAGCGTTCGATCAATGTGTCTGTTAGGGCCGGTAAATCCTATAGGCGACATGTAAAGGGATGCCGACTTGCCAGCCACTTTGCGTCACACAGGGGGGGCGCCTGGGCGGTAAGTCTCACTTAGGGTGCCAACTCAGCTAGGACCAGTACTAATGTCTGTCCACATCATTGATTCCACATTGTTATAGACGGCTGACAGCCTACTTGACAACAGCTAATAAACAAGAGCTTAAAACTAGTAAACAATTAAAGATCTACCATGTTTTTGAGTACATTTGGAAATGAATTAGAAATGTTGGAGTCTCCATCTGCCTGGAAGGTAACTAAGCAGGTAATGTTTCTCTGTAGATAGAGCAGTAAACCAGAAAATAAAGAGTTAGAAAGGGCTCATCTGGTGAAGGTGACTTCCAGCCCCAGCATCTAGCGACAGGGAGGTATCGGGCCACCGAAGCCAGCGGCATTTCCTTCACCAGAGCCAAACCGCGACAAGGCCATAAAGGGGAGCTGGAATGGGAACTCGTATCAAAAATCCACGAACTGGGGAAGGGGCAGCAGAAAGGCTTCAGACTGCTTGGCAAATGATTCATCCGCTAAAGCTGCATCATTTGAATTTATAATTATAATAATACCAACAGGAAGGTTTGTTTGACAATGTACCTGCACCAAGCTTAGGAAAATATGGGAAGGTCTCAAATACAAGGGGAAAAAAAAAAATGATTCATGCTATTGTTTTAATAACCTCATTTCCAAAAGCAACACCGCTCCCACCTGATATGCCCTTCCGGCAACTCTTCCCTTTACATGTAGCTAAGCGTCGGCGAAAAATAAGCCCATTAAGCCACGACTGCTTCAGGACGGCGTGCTTTTTTTTTTTAAAAAAAAAAAAAGGCCACGAGAGCCCTTCTCCCAAGCTCCGTAGGGGAATCGCTATCGCCTCAACATGCCAAGGCAAAAATAGCCCTTCTGAAAATAAATTAGGTTTCTGGTTCTGTTCCGACACCAATTATTGGTGACGGACATCTTGATGCCTGAAAACCCTTGTTGTGGTCAGCTGCTAAGGAAGTGCTCTGGACCAGGAAGGACAACACCAGGGCAGAGAAAACAGATGGTTCCAGCTGGCATCAGCCATCGAGAAATTAAGCACACGTAAATGAATGTCTTACCTGAGTCTCTGCAGAGGTTTTACCTCCATTTGCATCACGTCTACCAAGCGGTTAACCTACAAAGTTACATATGCTCGAGATCAAACAGCCACACCCTGAAGGCTGATTCTGCCCCATCCCCGACCTCTTGATCACTTTCCTCGTTTTTAGAAGACACCGGAAGCCCAGAACCACAGATATTTTGTGTGACCGAGCCAAAGATTCCCCGAAGGAAATGGAGGCAAAGAAGGCATCGTCAGCTCTAGAGAGTGGGGGGGGGGGGTTGTTTACGTATATACGGATCTCACTCTGCATGCAAAGACACTGATTGCTTTCCTTTTTTTGTGGCTGTGCCCTCATTCCACAGTCAAGGGACTGGGCCCGAGAGCTCCATTGTTAAACAGGGAAGGAATAGGCCTGATGTCAAAATTTTGCATAATGGCCGGGTAATGAACTTTATCCCTCCATTGACTGCAGAGTGGGACCCATGGTGGAATGAGATGCTGTGGTCCCTTATAGCGGTGTTTCCCAATCCGGTCCTTGGGGATCCGCAGACAGTCCAAGTTTTTGCTTCCTCCCGGGACTGTCTGTCAGGGAGCTGGGAGGGAGCAAAAATGTGGACTGTCTGCAGATCCCCGAGGACCGGATTGGGAAACACTGCCTTAGAGAAAGGATGACTTAACCT
The DNA here is from genome assembly GCA_011763525.2 of Mormyrus iriodes. NCBI lineage: Eukaryota > Metazoa > Chordata > Actinopteri > Osteoglossiformes > Mormyridae > Mormyrus > Mormyrus iriodes. The sequence continues at coordinate 6,246,658 of JAAGVU020000044.1, read as the reverse complement.
TGTCTCAAGAACCTCATCACGGTTCGTTGAGGACCAAAGGCTTCCAGTCTTATTCTGGAAGAATTTTTTTGGGCTCTTTTATGAAGCAAAGCATTACCTGCAATTCAATGGAAAAAAAAAAAAAAAAAAAAAAAATCAACGATAAAAGTCAAATCCAAAAATGATGGCTCAAAAATAGATAAAAATTATTCAGTATATTAGGCTTCTGGAAGGCACAATTCCTGACAATTTAAAACACTGGCAAATAACATCACGTTTTAGCGCGTCATTTCCCAAAATGCACTGAGCAGAGACGCTTTTAGAAACGGACACAGGTCACAAATTAAAGGTTAATGACAGAGGTGCCTTAAAGCGAAAACTAATATTAGCATGATAAACATCTCATAAATAGGTATCAAGAGTCAAAATCAGTTTTGTGTCACGTAACATGAAAAGAGTTAGCTTTGGCCAGGTTGGGCTTCTGATACACGCCAACGACACAAAGACAGGTTTAGTTACAGCACACCTACAAACTAGTAACACAAACAGACGACGGGGGGCAGCACACACTTTGGGGATTTCACCAGCTGTTCTCCTTGGAGCACAAACGCATTTTAAAATGTTCATTGATAAATTCATCTTATAATCACTTCTCCTAATCAAGGGTTAAAACGCACCAATATGCAAAATTGCCATTTTGAATTGCCCAAATTTAGTGGCCAGTTTCAATGTTTTTCAAACACTGATAATTTTGGCGAAGCTTTTCCAGGATTTCAACCTCAATGAGAAGAAGTAAAAAAAAACTTCAATATGGCGTTTATCATCTCAGGCACATAGTGGCTATAAAAGCATTTTCTTTTTTTCCTCTCTCGCTCTTAAAGCAAACACTCCACACCAAACGACACAGGGGGTCTATATTATACATGAAGAGGCTATGTATGAAACATCCAAAAAGCCTCTCGCTCCCCTGATGGACATGTAGCCTAACGGCAGTGGGCAAGGACAGACACCCCGGCACCGGGCGATTAACGCTCCCCTCCGGGGCGTGGGGGGGGGGGGCCGGGGTTTGGCAGATGGCGTATGAGTGGAAATGGCATGAGAATAGACCAGCACTGTCGAAACATCAAGCCCCTGACTGGAGCGCTTCCAGGCTGAATTTCTAACCACATCCAGCTGCTTTGTTCCACAGAAGGACCAATGGCTTGCGAAAACTGCCTCCCCCAGCTCCACCACATTCATGCACCGCCCGGAGGGTTCGAACTGGCTGAATCTCAGCTGCTCCAAAAGTAGTGTCCACCCCCGTCATACAAAGTAGGCCCCAGGGTGGCATTTTGTGACCTCCCTGCTCTATCAACACCCTCATGGTGCCATTTTCAATTAAAACCTCAAAGCTAGCTCCCGCAAGGGCCTACAGGTGCATTTGTGCCCCCTCTCCTAATGTGACAAATGTGTGTGTGTGTGTGTGTGTGTGTGTGTGTCTCTGTCTGGGGGGGGTACAAAACCAAAGGGGGGGAAAAGAGAAATGTGGAAGAAACAGCCTCCAGAGAGGCAATCCTGCTTCTCAGAGGCAAACAGAACAGCAGGGTAATAAAGACTAAGGGCCAGTCTTTGGATATGTCAATGCAAATAAGCTGGTAGGGAAAAAGGTTAAGCCCAACGCAGCTGGGAGTGGCCATCTCCGATCTGGGGTGTACTTACCAGATGAGTGATCTATCCCTCTGCCAGCAGAAGGTAGCGTTTAGTCTGAATGTTTCTAGTAAAAACATCAATATACATATACATGAGCATAAATTTGGTCATTATTAAAAACCAATGTAAGACTGAGGGGAGGGTCGTGTTCTTGAAGTGGGGCAATATCAGTAGGGTAATATCTTAGCTTTTCTATAAGATTATAATCCATGAGAAATCAATGGCCAAGATGTCCCAACATCCACACCCAGCAGTCTGCAGTTACATCAGTCACAGGTTGACAAGATGGGGCTCTGAGCAGCCAACAGAAAGCCAGAAACACACACTAATAGAAACATAATAGGTGCCCATATCTTTGTGGTGACCATCCATTCATTCCTATGGACATAGCCCTAATCCCAGCTATGACAACTTTAACCCCTACCCAGCCCTAACCTTAACCATAAGTAACCAAACAAAATACAAGAATTCTGGCATTTTTAGTTTTTTGACTGCAGTCACAGTCAATTCAGTTTTCCCTTTTGCGGACTGAAAAAATGGTCCCTACAATGTCAAACTAACACATTTTTATCACATTGTGGGGACATTTGGTCCCCACAATGTAATATATACACGATCGACCCATAAACACACACATATATACACACACACACACACACACACACACACACACTAAATATACTATGCTGTGATACTTAATATCTTAATATTATGTAACAGTGGTATATTTATTTTAAGTGCTAAACCTGGCTTGGACTGTGAAACTAATGTATGGGAAGACTCGCTCGCCGGTGCAAGAAAGGCATCAGCCTTACGGCCAGGTAGGACAAAAATAAACCAGCAAAAAGGGGGAAGGAACACAGCAGGCCCCACGTGGCCAAGATGCCCCCCCAGAACAGCCATCACCGCACACGGCCCTGAGGATCTGGCACAGCAGCGTCCACATACAGGCTCCACCCCTCCCAGAAATGCGACAGGGAGAGAGAGGAGGCATGAGACACGCAGAGAACAGCTTGGCAGGAAGGAGACCGCAGAGTCCGTCGTAGCCGTGAGTAACGCCAAAGGGGGTGGATGCCACCATCTCCCACGTATTACGCATCAACACTCGCTCACACACTTCTGACTAGCACTGGGGCTTGATAGCTTGATCAGCGGGGGAGGGGGCGAGTCGAATGCCGTGGGACACAGGATGTGATGATTAAATACCGCCTCCGAGCGTCTATTACGGACAGCTCTGGGGGAGGCGCGGGCGAATACGTGGGGGTCCCGAGTCTCCTTAGAACATCTCCACATTCAAGAGAGGCTGGTTAGTAAGCCATAACCTCGGCACTGCTGACTAAAATTCCCTTACCAAGCCCTGCTATTCTACATTTCAGTTGGTCTAGCTAACCCAGCGAGCGAATGGGAAACTTGCTCCTGCTAAAAGTGCGAGCTATGGCATCGAATTAAAAATGCATTGAAACGCTAAACTTCCGTAGGCCATCGTGGGTGATCCCAGTAGCGGCACATGCCAGATATGATATTGTTTTTACTGCAAACTGCATCACTAAATTCAGTCTTAAGGGGGAGCTCTCGTCATTGCACTTACTTACAAATCTGACAAGTTTTCACTCAGGGACTAGTCATGTGCCGAGATGATTATCCGCCCATTACAAACGTGCTCAAAATGACTCAAAGAATCAAAGAAAAAGACTCAAAGAAGAAGGATTCTCATGGTCTTGCTAACTTTCCGAGTGGCATCATCTGTCATTACCAGTTACCACAGGACACGTCCTACACCTCCGAAGAGCTCAGCATGTCACCAGGGAGGCGGCGGATGGATACCGCTGGCAGTCACAAGCTCGCCGTACACCTTTGGCAAGCTCAAGCCGACAACAGGGTCGGCTCGCAACTCAATAGCAGCTTAACGAACATGTTACATAATGCTGTACAGATTCCCTTTTCAGCAAGCCCCCGATTTCAGGCCTGCAGCCAGCAAGCAAAACAGGGAGGTGTTCCATCAGCCCACCTGTCGCCATCTTTAAATTATTTGCTCACCTACAATTTATTTCATAAGGTACAACCTGCCTTTGAAATAAATGCTGTGTCATTATAATGTTATACCGCAATAAGACCACTAACTGCAGTTCAGCAAGAAATGCTTTGGAGTTGGAATAAACGGTGGGGTGAAGACAGGTGATGGGCCGTCAGTCAGTCATGTGACTAGTTACCAAAAATATAAGATGGGCTTCTCCGTTTCCTCTCTCAGTCCCAGGCCACAAGCATTAGACCAACGCTTGCCAACCCGGTCCTTCGGGGACCCCCATATGGTCCATGTTTTTGATCCCTCCCAGCTCCCTCCCATGGAGCAAAAATGTGTCTGGCAGGGAGCTGGGAAGGAGCAAAAATGTGGACCGTTTCAGGATCCCCAAGGACCGGGTTGAGAGACACTGGCTTAGATCATAATGCGCAAGCACCTATCCAGCTGAAGCCCTTCCCCCAATGACCCCACACCCCCCCTCCCATGTCTCTTTCTCCAAATCCAAAGCAGCCATGTTTATTTCCCCATCGCTCTCTACCATTTCAATAAACCCAAATCGGGAACTGAGTCTCCATTCCGTCCCTCCACCTCACATCACACGATTCTGTTCACCATCTTAACCTGAACAAAACTCATATCTTCTTACTACATGGCTGACATTATAGACAGATCTTACATTCTGAGTTTCCGGAGCAACAGTGATGGTAAAGGAACAACAGAAATCAAAAAATAAGAGAAAATAAAACTGTAGTCCGTTGTCACAGGAGAGCCACTGATCTTGTGGAGAAGGGATGTCAAATGACTCATAACCTAGGTGAGATCAGTGGCTATGAACTACCAGGTTTAGTGTGTCGGTGTGTCACTCTGCTGAGCCTTAGTGCAGTCGACACAAGCCCTCTCCTCTTCACCACACTCACCGATGTCCCACGTACGGAATATGCTTGCTAATTGGGAGTAAGTTTTTGCCCTCCTCTCAGTCAATAAGAAGTGGAAGATCTATGGATACTGTTACCTTCCCAAGAGTCCCATGGGTGTCCTGAGCTGGAAAAAGTAAAAAAGGCTTTTCATCCATGGGTCTGACGAAGCTTTCAAGTCGTTAGGAATGACTTTCGTTCATACCTGAAATCACAGATGGTGTAGGGTCTCCCCATTTTCCCATTGCTGTAAGCATGCCGGTAGTTATACCACATTAAATACATGACAACAAAGCATCCACCCACACTGCTTCAGAACGGCAGACCATTTATTCGAAAGCACCGAGGAGCTCCTCAATTAAAAGTTTTCCGAAATATTTAGGTCGCTATTTGCTTGTCCCTGGTGAGGGGTGATTTATCCGAATAACTTTGGGAGACGCTTTGGAGAAGAGCTATGAGAATAGAGTCAGCGGTTCACACCCTACACCCCCAGTAACTGGCTGTGCACGGCACATGCATTCAGGTCAACACGTCTAGTCACTGTTGACTTTGGTCCAACTCAGCGCCTCACTAATCCCCAACACCCTTTGGCAGCTTGCATAGCGGTCAAGTTTCCCACAGCAACTCGCTCCAGGGACTGGTACAAAGAGGCGGCTCCGATGCTGTGCTCAATGCAGCCCTGAAAAAAAATGTCAGCTGTATTTTATAGTTTAAGGTTGCAGCTAGTTTGGTCAATAATTCATCAGAACCAGGGCTCAATAGTTCTATGCCATGCAGAACTTTGTGTTCCATCCAGGCACCTGTGAACTGGACTGGTTTAAAAAAAATCAGGGGAGGGGGTTAGGGGGTGCAAAGTGGCATGAGTCAGTATGGAAATAGGGACCATGGCCAAAATTTGTGTGACAGAGCAGTCTGAAGGACTGACAGTCAATGGAGCTGGGGGGGGGATAAAAGGAAGGAGGGGCTTTGCCCAGCCATCCCAATTATATTTATAACCTAGTCCAACTTTTATGAAATCACACAATAGTTTGAAAAACGAAGCTCTAAACCGGCAAAGTTCATTCCAGATAAGGGAAGAAAATCAGAAAAACATATCCATCACACAAGGCTGTTAGCAAGTTACTTTAGCAGACATCAAGATCTCACCTCATGCACATAACTGTCAGAAATCAGGACCGCTGCAGTGTTCATTTCCCACACCGTTCCCCGTGTTAATTAATTTTAATTGTTAATGTTAATTTGGGCGGCTACATACGTCCACAGTACAAGTCAACAAGTACAAAACACTAAGACGGACAACAAGGAGTACACATTCCAAAATGGCATAATTCACTAATGCTTGAAAAACTCTCCAAGTCATCTTTAATAGTGATTCACCTTTGAATCATAATCACATTGTTTTGAATGAAAACCGAATGCATCGTATATTTTGCGTTATTTAAACTATTTCCAGCCATAGTTTGAGCGGAAAAAAAATTTCATGACAATCTCCAATGCACATACACTACAGGTATTGTGGTATAAAATACAAGTTAAGTAAATATTATAGTTAAAATGCATAAATCTGTCTGCATTTGCCTTCACCGATTATCACAAAAAGGAAGACTGGGTGAAACATAAAATAAAGCCAAAACTTCTGAATGCATTTATTTAGGTGCAATGTAACACTGTATCAGTATTTAACTTGAGTCAAAGATAGACACAGTCAATGTAAATCTATATCCTACACCTCAAGTCTCAAATGACTGAACTTCCTGGACAGTGAGCTCAGCTAAAACACCTGACAGATACCAGAGGAGACATTGACGTATACAGGCTACTGAGGTGGGTGGGGGGTGGCATTTCAGCAGTGCAGAAAAGGGGGTTTCTCCCTTCATTCATTGTCTGATCAGGGCAACTGTAGAAGATGGATGAGGGTCTTTGTGCTGCCTAGCACAACTGTGAAGGCAGCCCTTCACTGAACTTGGCACCACCCCGAACAAACCGAACTATGGTCGCTAGTATTCAAGAAGTGTGATGGTGTACCAGTGATGCCCATGCTGCTCCGAAAGTAGCTCCAGTGCGATCATCTTGCCGCTAGCTGCCTGGTGGTAACCAGCATAAAAACAACAAACGCAGAAATGCATGCAGATTTAATTAGCAACATCTGAACAGCAGCAAGTTCACAGCTCAATGTGCAACCTAATGACTTCAAACATCTCGGAGCTCATATTGGGAGAGCCGGCGCCTGACAAGCACCAGCGAAGCAGATGATTATTTCACACGCGTTGTGTAATGCGGGTTTCTTGACAAACCCGCCATCTTCACAGACTGGCCGCTAAGTGGCAAAAAGGACACAAGCGAAACGATAGGCATCATTCTGAGGCAAAATAGGTGACTTAAGTTAAGAATAAGACCCAACTGAACAGGCTAGTGAATGAAGGATCCCACCAAAAAAAAATGAATTAGTGACTAAACATTAAGCTATACTTCAACAATACTGGCCTTGCAAATAGCCATAGCTACAAAATTTCTAGCCTTAAAGAACAAAAAGTTGATGTGTTAGGTGTATGATGATTGTGCAACACTGAAACATTACTAGAAACATTTTTTTAAAAACGTTATCATCCCCTCAAATTTCTCTGCAACACAAGATGGCCGATCCAATATGTAGCTGGGTAGCTAGAGCGTCAGCACTCCAGGATGGGTTAATACTATGTTATAGTTATTGTTTGTGTGAACTGAGAGTCCCACCTTCATTAAAATGGAGTTTGCCCCCAGCAGAGGAGCCACATGGTCCTAAGTGACTTCCTCTTGAGGTCACAAACAGTTGGAAAAACCAACAAATGAAGAATAAAGGTCATCACCTTGTAAGGGAACCTAGTCAAGTGATATTACACCAAAATAAGAGCAACATTTACACTGCATTCTCTCATATGGGCTTCATACTGCTTTAATAACATTTGACAGAGGAATACCGTGAACAGAAATCCTAATTATTTGGGGACTGTCACAATAAGTGAGAAGACCAGCATCATCACTGGTGACGATGCACCCAAAGCATGGCTGCTTGAGGCTACTACACACAAACACGAGATAGCCTCCCCACGTCACATGCTGGGCGGATTATCAGATTTGCGAAGATCTTGGGAAGGAGAAGGACACATTGCTAAGGCAGCATCTGACATCTCTAACAGAGTCTCTCACTAAAAGAGGGTCAAGCGCCAACCACCTCAAACTCAAAATGAGCTTGAAATGGGCAAACACGAACAACTGCAAAAATAACCACAATGAGGCAAGACAGAAAAAGACAAAGCTGATAGAGCGGCCCTAAAATACAGGTACATCATTTATTTCTTTCATTCATATACATTTACTATCATCTTGATTGTTCGGCATGACACCCTTGGATGTAAAAGTCCTTGGCGATAAATGAACGATTCTGATATCACACAGACACGTCAAGAGCAAAAATCGGTGCAGATCAAGCCGTCAGCTCAGTGGAACTTTGAGTTGGAAATTTAAGTGGGGGTAGAAAAAAAAAGGTTACCGACGGTCTGCCATGGAAATAATGTGGCTATGATTAGAAACGTGGAAAAGGTATGAGATCACAACACAATGACAAAGAAAAAAATGACACTTTATACATAGCTGGTGTGGAGGAAAAACAGTCCACATAATGAGAAAATATTTACATTAAACTAAACGCAAAATGGTTTCCGCCACATTCTCCAGTCTCCTGCTGCAATCCAAAGATACAGAGTTAGGCTAACTGGCATCCCTAAATTGCCTGCAGTGTTTGTGCAATTGTGTATATGACTGCATTTCTCTGACAGCATGGAACCAGTACCCAACCAGGGTACAACCCTGCCTTGTGCCAGGATGACAGTGTGCTGCCTCCCCCCCAGTCTGGGATAAGTGGCTGAAAGATGGATGGACGACAGCAAAGTATTACTTTCATTAAATTTTTAAGCAGTGCTTATGAAATAAAGTTACTAAAATCCATGCAAATCTGATGCTAATGCCACTGGCTGGCTATACAACTCGGCTGTTAACATCTGTTTGGGGCTAATAATGTAGTCTGAAGTTGAAGCAAGCAAGGGAGCAGAAGATTACATCAATTTCTCAATATTTAACTGGTTTTGCCCTTTAGTAGAAATCCATTCAAACACAAAAGCACCACTCACAGTCTAAGCGACGTACATAAGCGGAAAGGGGCTTCTAAACTGCAGGCTAAAGTCTATTAGACGCAATACACAATCAAAACACGATCCAGTTATATAAGCAACAGCTTCTATTAAATTCTATCGAAACTGTGATGTCAAATTGCAGAAAAAAAATAAAATAAAACGTGGCCTGCAGACCCAGCCTGAGCAGCTGTTAAATGTTCTTCGAAAGACCCAACCAATAAAGAAATCGCTGATCAAGTGTTTTGCACAAACTTTCAATCTAGACGTCAATGCAGGGGAAAAAAACATTAGGCAGCGATTAGCTACTTCACCAGTGCGTGCCAACACTGGTGCACTTTGATACCGAGGGCTGAAGACGGCCAGACAGGACAACGAATGCAATAAAGGGGACAGTACAGTTAACTTATGGACAGGGTATTTCAAAGATATTACACATGCCAGAGTCACAAAGTGGAAATGTAGCTATGTTTACATTGTGAACTACAGAAAGGTGTTACTGGTATTGCTTATCATTAATTAGAGCTTAAACAGAAATGACATGGGGCATTATGTTAGTGTGGACACTATCACACCTCCAGCGAGACAGGGCCAGGTGGGTGAGATCGGGATGTTAACCACGTTTAACCGGCTCACGCTTTCCACAGACAGGCAGCGCCGGTGAACCAAATGTCTCCATAATGTCATAAAAACCTGTTATTTTGACCTTGCTGGAACATATTTCCAGTCCCCACAAGGGAAATCCCAGGTTTACATAAAAGTCTGACAACAATCAAAATAGTTAAATGGCCAAAAGTCTTGTATTTTCCTTGGTTAATTATGGTTGAGGTTAGGGCTGGGTGGGGGTTAAGGTTGTCATAGTTAACGTGGGGGTTTTTCGCATAGAATTGGAAGAAGAGTCCCCACAATGATATGCGCGTGTGTGAGTGTGCGCTGTATGTTGCCTCACTGCTGATGTTCCCCCTTAGATCACGATCACCCTAATGAGATGAGCTGTTATTCAGGGTGGATGGCTGAACCTCAAAGCCAATACATTTGATCTGTCACACTGACACCTTAAGTGGGGTACTGGACGACTTCTCACACCTATACACGCTCCACTAATTGCTGAAGGATCTCCATCTTATTTGTTTAAGGCTAGCATGTCATGGACTAAAGGCTACAACGATGCAGACAGAAACCGTGGAGAAGTTTCAGTTCCTGTTGGCCTGGGCCACGCAGTGAGCATGGCCTCCTCAACGGATCACTACAGGCTGCCCAGGGAAATGAGGTCAAAAGGTGCAAATAAACAGCAACCGAAAGGGCGAATGGGAATCACCCACTTTCTGCCGGGTGCATAAGGGGCCCAGAAGGGGCGCCATTTGTGTCTTCAGCAGCCGGCATGACCACCTTCATGTGACTGGCTAGGACTCACATACAACCCAATGAAGTTCTCCTGTGAACTCGAGTGGCATCCTTTCACGGAAACACGTAAAGGAAAAGGCAGTAGCAGAGGCACGGATGTATGTAAATGGGATGTCCGGCTGACTCACACAGTTGCCGCTCACGCATTTGCTCGACTGTGAGCCATCTGTTCGCTTCACTATGCTGAACAGGGAGCCCCCATTTGTTGAAACCAATGCAGTCAGGTTGAGGTGGGGTTTATAAAACGTTACATAGCCCCTGTCAATATCTTAACTGTAATACAACCAGATATAAATGGGGGCATGGGGGGTATAACCCCAGTAATCAGAATCAACTAATACCCCCCTCCCACAAATAATCTTATTGTCATGATGAATGGATGGGGACCTCCACCCCTCCAATGTTCAATCCAAAGTTACGCCCTTGAATGAAGGGGGGGGAGGCTAAATCAAGGGGCTAAATTTTATCTCAGGACACATTGCACATATTGTAAAAGAAAACTGGATTTTAAAGTAAAATTTTTCATCAGGTTTATACGTTAATAAGGAGGAAAGATTTTAAATATTACATCAAAATGACGGAAAGTCTCAGTCACATTGCATCCGCCTGACCTGTCGGCAGGTAATGAATAAAGCAAAAACAGAAACACTATCTGACATGGGTCACTCAGGGGGGTAAATTGAAAAGAAACACCTATTAAACCCTGCGGAATTAAATATACATAAGTAACGATGTCTACAATGTGAAAAAGACCAGTATTGATTTAAGGGATCTTGCTTGTACAAATAAATACGTTAAGTATTATGGATGTTTACTTTGACATTAATAAGGTGGTAGTTAAATGGTTATTGAAATTACCTGCTGGTAATCCGCATCTTCCGGGCGGAATTCATTGCTGGTCCGCTCGAACTGGAAGTTGAAGTGTGGGAGCCGGTGGAGGAGGCTGACCCACCACGGCGGCGAGTAGCTCACCACCGCTGCCATGGTCTGGATGCGGAGCTCCGGCTCGGCGGATCGGGACCGAAACCGATCGCGGTAATCCGGGTTCACGAAGTTCAGAAAGTTCAAGTGAAATTACTCCAGTTATGTAACTCAGCCAAGGTGTCCAGCAAATCGGTCACTACAATATAATCACATCAGCTGTCTTGTGAAACTCCTGATCCAACACAGCCAGCTTATACTGGTATTATTACACGAAACACATTCGAGGTCAGTAGAAAATATTGCGTTTATTTTATTGCAAGCAAACCATCTTGCAACGATTTTAAAATCAGCCTGGGATTCTAGTCAGAGAGTACTTAATGGTTCCCTTAAGACGTCTAGCTGATATAAAAGAACCAAAGAAAACAAAAAAATTACAGTTTTTTTTCTTGCCAAATGGGGATCCTTATACAGCCGTAAATCACTGCGTCTTCTCTCCCTTTGGGTTTAACCCCAAATATCATCGTATGGCTCCTTGAACGCAGATTTTCATTTCCTCCCAGCAAATTTCGTGTCGATTCGTCTTTTTTTTCCACCCCACAGATTTCCAGCGATGATGTTCAGAGCTTGCTAGTTTAACACATGCACACTGCAGATGAAATTAAAAACGCAATCAGTAGAAATACAACGAAAACCAGGATCCCGTCGCCTCGGCTGGTGATCCAAGCTCTAGTCAATTAAATAATCTAGAGAGGCATTTTGAGTCCAGCTCAATTAACTGCGCCCCCTTTCAAACGCTTCATCAATATACGATTTGCATTGGTGGGCAATAAAATTCAGAGCCGTACCGGGAACGTCTAGGCGTTAGAGTTCATTCACGCTTGTATTTATGAAGATTTCCGAAGCGTGGAGGCGTTTTGATCTCTATCCAGCCATCCCCGGTGCCTCGGACTCCACTCATGCATAGAGGGCTGCACGGCGCCTCTTTGTTGTCACCATCGCCCCTTTCTTCTCCACGATTTCACCGGTGGTCAGCAGACAGACCTTCGGAAATTCACACCCGGCCCAAGATCGCTCTCATTTATCAAAGCAGAGCCTCTTAGTGAAGATCAGCCATAATCCAAGGGAACAATGGAAAGGACGACGGAAACATTATGGGGCAGCCACAGCTCGGTGCTGCACTAGTTCCCCACCTACACAGAGACGGCCACTGAGGAGGAAGCTGATGGAAATCATGTCTGAAGCAGATAATGTGTGGGTACTGACCTCTGGTGGGCAATCGTGGGCTTCAAGCGAGATGAAGGATGATGTTTGGGTGAAGGAATACATGCCCCTTGTGTGTTATTCAAAATCCCCATTTGGGTCTGTTGCTATACTCTGCAGTCATGTATTGAAATTCAAGGATAATATCGGCTCTTCCCTAAGGAATCGTGCGGGACTATATCCTGGTCGCATATGCTGGACTGTTGCTTTAAAGTTGCGTGGCTGTTGTGGTCCCCAGTACCTTAAACCTGCACTGGATTCGTGTTTACGAAAGATGGATGGATGTCCGTCCTTCCGTCCCGCTTGTATTGCTTATGTGTCTGTGAGGAAAAATAAACCACACGCTAAGCATACGTACACGATGTGGGAAACCTTAAGGTAGCAATTTAATTAACTACAGGTCTTTGAACTGTGGATGGAAACCAGGGTACCCAGAACACAACACAGAAGCAGCGTGCATTTTCTATCTCCACAGGTTCAAACCCTCAACCTTGGAGGTGTGTTGCAACAGCGCCACCTCCTGAGCCATTATGTAAAATACTCTATTGTAATTATTACAATATATAATGACTAAAAAAATCAAGCTTTAACAAAGCAATTAAATATAAATAGCTGTCATAATGATCTACACTTAGCTTAATGTATTTGTTCTGCCATTTTTATATGGTACATATATTATTTAAAACATCCTGGGCTCAGCCCAGCTATGAGGAACATAGTCATGCAACGATGTGTTTTAATATGTTGAACCACACATCAGTGTGTAATGCACATTGTCAAAGGCAACCTAAGGAATGTATTGGTTTTGAAAGATAAAATGTACTTTGTGTCGATGCCATCATGTTTTTATATCTGCATTATCATATTTTCCCCATGTCCCAGCATCTCCTGTGATGTACTGGCAATCCATCCAGGGCGGTGTCTGTCTCGTGTCCTGTCTTTCCCTAGGCTCAAAGGCTTATAATGACCCAGTATTGGAAAGGCACTGTGGAAGATGGATGGGGGAAAACTCCATCTTTCTAATTTTACTCACAAATCAGCATCATTAAAGCAGTCTTGTTGTCTTGAGGTAATCTTAAATTGAGATTCTTCCCATGATATTCAGTTTCCTGCCAAATGATTTACAGTCTTTGAGATGCCACATTAAAGAATTAATATTACTTCATGACATCCTCAAAGAACTTTGGTCACAAAGAAATAATACATACATTTTTACATGTTATACTTTACCAGTATGCTCAGATTGAAGTTACAGTTCAGCCAGCTGCCCTTTTTTGGATTGTAGGTGGGAGCACACACACACAGGCACGCACGTGCGCACACACACATACGCACGCACACACGCACACACACATATGCATACGCACGCAAGCACACATACGCACGCACACACACACAGGCACGCACGTGCGCACACACACATACGCACGCACACACGCACGCACGCACACACACATATGCATACGCACGCAAGCACACATACGCACGCACA
>JAAGVU020000044.1:6205780-6229527 GCA_011763525.2 Mormyrus iriodes | reverse complement strand
TTAGTATTATTGATAATAATACTACTACTACTACTACTACTACTAATAATAATAATAATAATAATGAATTAGTGGTGTGTTCTGAGCAGGGGAGTGGTCAGACATCCCAGGCCTGCCAAGAAAATGTGAAAAAATGTCACCTTGGGCACGTTGCTTAGGTTGGCACTTTCAATCGTTCAGGTGATTTTGCCAAGCAGGGCGGGATTTTAGGGCCCCTACAAAGGGTTGGACCCCCTGAATTTGTCATGGCATCCCAGGCCCTCTGACGTCCCTGGTTCTGTGAGATATATGCTCCCACATTTCCAACGGTATGTCATCAATTGCCGTACATGCGTGAGCCATCTAGTGGAGAAATGTTGTTACTACAATTCTTTTAACTGGCATTTTGTTTTCTTTCCCAGTGAGGGCTGTAGCTTTAAGGGCTGCTCCAAAAAAACCTGCCAAAATGGAAGCAAACACATAAATACAAACAATAAAATGAATTCTGGGCTTTTACATCACTGAATATGTATTAGTCCGAGGTAAACTGCAATGTAGCGCTGGAAAGGCCGCTTCAGACTGAAACAGAAACGAAATGTAATTTATTGATTCATAAACTTCAGCATCAGTATTAACAGAAATCATCTGGCCAAAAAACATGAGTCACGGTATCGCGTGAGAGAATATTTAGTAAAACTTTATGCTTTCACTTAATCTAAATGCTATTATAGCTTAACATTGTATTTCAGTTAAATTTGCGATCATCATATCAACATCATATCAAGTGGGAAGGTTTGTTTCCAACTTATATATGTTTATTTGCTGTTAAGGTGACCACTTTGTATTATATAAATCCTAACAGAAACCACACAATAACCTGACTCACTGTGAAGGTTCTGGAAAAAAACAAGATGTTGCCACCGTCTACAGCAACATGGCCTGTAAGGAAATAAGCGATTACAATGCACCAATTCAAAACACATCAAATAATAATATCCATATATAAATACGCAGAGTAGCACAATACGGGTAATAGGTAACTATTGCCGTAATCACCTATTACTCACAGTGAAAAATCATTGCAATTTAGAATGCGGCACGCCTTACAGCGCACCGAACGAAAAGCGCCCGATCACCTTCTTTTTAGAACATGTGGTGATTATGAAAAGGAGAATAGTGAATGGCATGACGTGGAGCCCTAGGGAATTTATTTGGAAATGTAAATAGTGACAGTAACAAGACGCACGTAATGTACATGCAGAAACGACTCACTGTGGTACGCACAGGGGAAAAAATATCCTAAAATTGTCAAAAGTGCGTTAAGTTTTAAAAACAGCAACAACAACAACCACAATAAAGGTCGATGTAATCGTCATATATATATAAAACACTGCACCACCGTGCCGCCCCTCTATATATATATTGGTTACAGAAGATGGATGGATGGATATATATATATATATATATAATTTTTTATTTTTATTTTTACAGTCAACGGGGCTGTATATATGCATATTGTTACAGTTGTTGTTGTTCTTGTTGTTATTATTAATAATAGTATTAATGATTATCATTATTATTTTAAGGAGCAGACAAATGCACTAATATTTCTTTATAATGAAGTGTAAATGAAATTCTCTTCTACAATGTTTTCTAACAAGGAAAATGTGTTCTCCCTAGAACTACACTACGTCTTTAAGACTAAGGAAACATTTTTTTCCCCTTCAGGAAATCACATGGAGACTCGGTGCTTCTCACATGACAAGCAGCGCTATGGAAGCGGAGATCAATGAAGGTAAGTCGCCTTAAAGCCCGTTTATTTACTGCGGATGCGGGATGCCGCGTTAGTCATTTTAACCGCGATGTGAGCGAAAGTCGGCGGATGTGTTACTATGTTTATTTTGATTAGTTTTGGTAAGACGCTGCCCTGTTCACTTCTTACTATGCCTTATGAGCTCCAACACAGTTGCAAAGCATGCTGGCTTTTTAAAACGAGCTATCAGAAATATCCAGTACCAAAATAATGACAAGTACCAGACTTATTATTTATTGTAACTTTATTATGAATTCTTCTTCAGACCATTACGGTGGCATATTAATTTTTAAATGATCATAATCCTAGGTTTTCGCGTGGCACGTGTCACATAATGTCCTTGAAACTAATAACATTTTTAAAAGGGGTAAAATGTATAATTATTATATTTTTATACATTATATCTTTCAGTTTTCTGCTCTTTTGGCTCGTTCTGCTGGTTCCACCAGTCGTGAAATGTGATTGACCGAGTCTCTGCTATTACTGACATGTAACTAAAACCCCATCACGATCGGCACCGTGCTCCGTGATGCGCACCCCGGCCCCTTTCTCTCACCCTGGCCTTCGGACTGCTGGGACACAGTTTTCACGGACTGAATGCATGATATTGGCCCGCCAATTAGTGCTGTATTAAAAGCGGAAAGGCAAAATAGAGTAGAATAGCTTAGTCTGTGGGGGGGTTTAAATTAGTGAAATAAATCCATCGGATCTCCGACAGTCCGCAAAACATACAGTCTTTATGTCCTTCCAGATCTGCTTTGTGCAATAAAATATACAGATGCGTACAGGGGAAAAAATAGCAGCAATTTTCTTGTCATACGTTTTTCAGACATGGTCAAACCGGTTATAGGCATGTTATATCGTAGTTCATATAGAAATGCAGAATTGCAGCTGAAACAGACGTCCTAAATGTGAATGAACTGAATTTGCATCTTTTTGCAGAGAAGATTTCACTAGTATTGCTATAAAGGAGACGGTAGAGAAGCTGGACTCGACCGAAATAGATTTGGAGTTTTGGAGTTCTGCTTTTATGAAGGACCCGATTAACCACAAAAAGAAACCCGAGAGCGCATTAAACAAGTCAGTCTTTGTGGCTTTTGTGGAAGTTAAGCAGAGTCAGAATTCCCCCGTAACAATACTTAACAGGGCTGTTTTCCAGGTTTTATTGTCCGTAATGATCTACATGCGGACTTCACCTCGTTTGACTACACTACTCGCTTGTTTCCCTTTTACTGCAGTAAACGTGTTCTGCGCTCCTTAAGGTCTATGGGCTCATAATGCCATGGTATCTGGTTAAAGTCCCAGACGGAGCCCTGCTCTACATAAGCAAAGCACTTCATCAATTCGAGGTGGGGGAGGAGGAGGATAAAAATTCAGCTGTATAAAACGGATTACATTTGACTGAGGAGCGCAGTAACTTTATCACCGAAAGTTTTGGTTGTTTAGTTGACACTGATCCAATGTGAATTGAATGTTAAGACTTATTCGCTTTTTTTTAGGTAAATCAGGGACTATAATCAGCTACATCATGTCATGCTTTCACTTTAATTGCTCCTCTAGACTCTGCATAAACAATGTTACAGGACGATGAGATGAATAGTCAGCCAGTCTAAGCTGATTTGGTCTGATCTTCATGGCTATGTCAGCGGTTGTTGCATCATGCAGAGTATTCATATTGTGTTACTTTAAACTCCTCTTCACCTTAGCCTGTGGTATTCCTTTGTATATCTGTAATATAATAATAAATAATAATCAAGATTCTTTTGCTTTTTTTGCAAACGCAGGGTCAGTGCCGCCCTATTACAGAGAGGTGTATGAAGCTCTGTGCAGCAAGAAGGATGAAAAGATCCAGGCCCAGGTTTTCCAGAGGCTACTCAGGAAGGCTGAGCTCCCAGTCGCTGTGCAGAAGCAGGTGAGACACCTCAGTGGGCCGCGTGAGTGGCTTAACTGGCATGTCAGCCTGCCTGTAACGTGAACATTTCCCCAGAGTTAGCCAGATTAGAACTTATGTAAAACAAGGCAAAGTGATTGACCTTAAAAACCGGCCTTTTGATTTGAATAGCTCATAGCCCATATTGTTTTAAAATGGTTTTGATGACTGTTGCACACCCATAATTTTAATTTGTTTTCAATGTTTAGTTGTAAGTTGTGTATGTATAATTACAGGGAATATTTAAATGTTGAATAATCTTTGAGTTTATTATAAGAATTATCTTACAACTGACTTTGTTTTGGATATCGAATTAGAGGGTTTCAGATTTATTTTTTACTAGTGAAATTGGCTTTTAGACATTGAATTCTGGCCAATGTAACTGCCAGTTCGAATCAAATGTGAAATGTTGGCATCCCATGGTTGGCATCCTGTTGTCTCAGATTCTTCTCAGGTAGGGCTAATTTATAATAAATGTCAGAGCAGGCTATCCTCGCAGGTAAAAACGAACAAGAAAAGGGATATAAATCGCCAGTAAAAGAACAGGAACCAAAAGAATATGAAGATAAAACTCTAGTGTGAGTGAGAATTCAGTAAGAAGAGAGCGAATCGCTGAGCGGCAGATGGTTTAGTGCGTCCAAGCTGGCAGGGCTGATGCATCTCTAACATGAGAAGAGGAAGGTGGGTGCGGCTTGCTGCTGACCTATAATCAGACAAGTTTCAGCACGGGCGTCATCGTGATCGAATACGCCAGCGGAATCCCACTTTCTTTTGTACTTCTCGAAGGGAATTAGCCAATTAGCCGGTAATGGTGAGTTTTGTACCCGTGTAGTTTCAAATAGATCAGTCTCACATCAAACAGCTTAAAAGCCCCCAGCTGGTTACAGTGTTGACTTGGTCAGCTGGCTGGTGTGAAATTTTCTATTGGAGACAAGTCTGCACACGCATTTACATGTATGTAACAGTTTTATTACCTTGTAAATAGTCTGTAGGGTTTGCACCAAGGGCGTAGAATTAGCATGGACGGTGGGGACATGTCCCCACCAATATCCAGCAATTATTGAATTGTCCCCACCAATAACTTTATCCACTCCAAAAAAAAAAAAATGCTCTCTCAACGTCTCATTAACCTAGACATGCAGAAAGGCTTAAATCCCGTTCTCTACTCGAATCCTCCCACCCCAAACACATATGGGCCAGTGTGATTGGCTGTGCCTTTCCCTGCTGTCACATGGCAGGCTGTAGCTTGTTTGGTTGTTAATAGTGCCAAAACTGCAAGGAAATGAACTTTCTAGTTCTGTGCAAGACTCAGGTGCGACGTGGCTGAAAAGCATGTATTTGGCTCCTTCACATAGGAGCAATGGACATTGAGCTGTTGTGTGGTACCTAAGAGTAGCTCATGTTTAGATATAAACTCACAGCTTACGGGGGGGGTTTAGGTGGGTGTTAGATTTATACGTCCCCACCAATGTCAAGACCAAATCTACGCCCTTGGTTTGCACAGTACCCCAGTGCTTTTGATGTAGCTAATTTTAGGTTTATAATGGAATAACACAGATTTGCCGCAAGACTTCCTGCGTGATCATGAGAGTCAGAAAGCGTGAGCATCACGCCAGATGCGTGAGAGCTGGCAGCCTTGTGGTTGGCGGATCGCAGAGGGACAGAGGCAGGAAATGTCGAAAAAGGCAGATAAGACAGTGTGGTTTGCTGAGAGGAAGACATGCATGCGTGTGGTGTCTCCGCGACAGCAAGGCGGCTGCTGCCTGCTGCCTTTCACCCGGCTTGTGCTCAGGTTCCTCTCAGGTCCTCTTACAGGTGTTTCTGGGCAGCTTTTAGGAGCTACGGGGCAGGCTGGATGTGTCAGCTCTGGTTTAGTTGCTATCTGAGTTCAGTGAATCTTCCTTGGGTTATCACACAAAGGTTGAATGTTTTTTAGGGCGTAGATGGGCTTATATGCTGGATGTCTTGGTCTGAATTCTGCACCCCCTTCAGTGTTGGACTCCCAAAACCTCATTCCAACCACATTGGTTTTGAGGAAAGCATGTTGTTTTACATTGTTTGGTCTCGACTGCATGAGGGTCGCTCAGTGCCGCACTGATCTGTGATTTGCAGCAGTTAGTGGTGTACCTGTACACTTCTAAGAGGCTACAGAAATCCATGCGGTCCGGTGGGGGGAGGGGTGGGCTGCGAGCTTCTGGTGAGCATGTCAGCCGTGAGGACCAGGATTAAGCCAGAAAGCTTTGGACTGAACTCTCGGCTCGTCGTTGCAGATCACCGAGCAAGTGGATTACGGAGACGGCTCCCTGTCCAAAGTCTCGCTGTACAGAGGCCTGGCTCTGATCGCCTTTGCCCAACAGGGAAAGCAGCCCACTCCCAAACTGCTGGAGAACTGCATCCAAGGTAAGCGGCCTGTCTTTCTCCTCAAGCCCATCTTTACTTTGCGCGTCTAATGCAATGTAACGTGCTGGCTGATTTCTCGGCCAGTTGGTATCTGTTTGTGCATTTTGTAGGTCAGTGGGCAGCGTAGGGACTTGCAGTTGGCTGAACCTGAACCGTTCCAATAAAACTGCATAAACTCATAAATATTGTAATGTGCTTTGGGTAAAATCATCTGTTATCTTCATTTAAATAGCAAGTTTTGGGCCTCATTCACATAGGTTCTTAAGAATAAATGTCTTCTAACAACCCACTTATGCTGTTTTCTGACATTCATCAATGTTTTCTTATTTGGGATTTGTTAATTTACGCACACTCAAACACGCTTACGCACACTCAAACACGCTTACGCACAATCACGCACCTTTGCACGCACTGAAGCACACTCACACACATTTGTGTGCTGATAGGTTTGTGCAAAATAACTTTATTGCATTTTCTTTAATTCTACAGTTGTATCATTATTTTAATAATCATTAAAATTTAAAATTTTCATTTTCTAAGCTACACAGGGACCATGCTTGTCACATACTTTCTATAACAAGCAGCAATACTGAACTGTATCAGCTGTTTGCGTTATAGAGGTAAAGGGGCAATTCTCCCCAAAACTGAAAAAAGATGTTTCGGAGGGGCCCCATCGAGGCTGTTCTGCTGGGAGATGGCTAGCTTTGGAGATATCAGCCGTGTAAATGTCGGGCTTCTCTCGAATATAATGGGACTGAATGGCATCTTTCTGTGGTGTTCGAAGTGCCAAAAACATAAATTAGAAAAATGCAACAGCAACGTCTCTTACCAGAAATCATGACCCGGTTACTCAGGATAATCCACAGACTTTGTAGTGAGCAGTTTAATGCAGGAACTATTTTCTTCTACCGAACTCCACACATCAGTCATATCACGTCTCAGAAGATATCGCCGAGGTGCTCGTATCTTCTCATCCTGGGGGGGGCACAGAGACCGGCTCGTCCCAAGTGTAAGAGCGGGGGACCAGCTCACACAGTGGTTTCGCAGGTGCTCCCAACAAAAGTACATGCCACATGCACCGGATCCCTCCCCAGAACTGTCAAGGTGTTGGGTTTCCTAGCAGCCAGGAAGACTTTCTCATACGATCCACTGTTGTCAGCTGTCTTTTAAAGACCTGTTGGGTCAAGTGAACTTTTTTCCCCACGTGGTGCTGCTGCTTAAATCACCACAGGTAATATCATCCGGCTTTTGCCTGCTGACAGTGGGTGTGGTGATGCCCGTTAGCTGGAGGGATCGCTTGGCTTTTGTAGCCTGAGGTTGTGACGTGTGTGACCTGGGTTTTCATAGCGGAGAAGAGCCTGACAGGGGCCACACTCTTCTTAGTCTTCTTCCATCCAGCCACTATTCAGACAGATTCACAACAAGTCTGAAAGGTTGGCGACAGGTGTCCCTATAGTGGATTAATCTTCTCATTTCTGCATAGCATTATTATGTATATTATACATATTATACAACATATTATTATATGTTGTGATGATATGAGAGAATGATTAACAGTTTCAAACAAAGTGGACAGGATCTAGCTCAAAGGTACAAAAGCTCCTTTTTGGCCCTTGCCTGTCTCTCTAAGTGCCATGTTAGTCATTAGCTGCGTTTGGCCCCTCCCTGACCACGGCGCTCTACTTTGGCAGAATTTCCCAAGCCCCAGCTGGGTGAGGCAAGCGAGCTGCGGGCCCTGAAGATGCAGTGGGCTGAGGAGAGCCCCCTAGTGGTGCGGCAGACGCTGGAGCAGCTGCTGAAATGGGACACCGTGATAGTGGAGCTCATTCCTGAGAAGAAGGGCCTCTTTCTGAAGCATGTGGAGTACCAGATGACCAGCGAGGTGAGCCAGGTCCTCACAGCCTTGGGCCACAGTATGCATACAGTTTCCTGATCTTTGTAAACTGGCAACAAGCTAAGCTAAGCTAATTAAATGAAATGAAAATGAAATGGAGCTGTGGTAGACTGCTTAGGTGAGAGTCAAGCCCAACCCTGGACATAACCTTAGACAGTATGTTTTACTTAGTGTCATAGTGGCACCATAGCCAAAGTTTGATGTTTGCATGGGGGGGGGGCAGGCAAAAAACATACATCTTGCTTAGCAAATGTGCTAATGCACATATCTGAGAAGTTCAAAGATTACAATTATAATCTCACAGCACCATCGATTTACTGAGCCTTGACAGTAAACAAGCACACTCAAACAACTAAGCAAAACAACCAACTGCGTAATCTGTGAATAATACCTTCTGTTAGTTAGCCAGCTAAAACATTTAAAATGCAATTAATTGCAATTTCACTCTGCCCCTCTCTGCCCCCTGCAAACTGCACCTATGCATGTGGTTGGGTGACTTATCAGAATAATAACTCAAGACAGAATACAGAATAAGGACAGCATTCCGAATAGCACAGCTAGTGCTAATCTTTCCTAACTATGATGCGTTAAATTACATAGAAAGCAGGGTCTCCTGTATTAATAAGTGCAATGATTTATGGGTGGAATGATGGCCAGAGACTGCTACATCACTCCTGGAGTGACCTACTCTGCAAAATACTGTTACTAATGAAAAAGCCATCGCCTTCTTCGCTTGAACCATGGAGAGCACGTGGCACATCAGAACTTTTCATGAGGCGGTGTGGCCACTTTGCGTGACAGCCTCACTTCCCATTTGTTTCTGTGCAGTGACTGGGGGGGGGAGGTAGTGTTGGGAGAGAATCGTTGATTTGAGTCATTCCAGCAGCCACCCTTTAAATGATAGAGACACTCCTACAATTTGTAGCTGAGGAAGTCACCCAAATTCCGTTGTGCAAATCCCCCCCCCCCCCCTTTGAGATTTGTTAACAGCACCTTAAGGTATCAGGTACTAATGTCTATGAAGCAATGGTTTGCAAAGACTTTGCCCAGGCAGACATTCACAGGAACAGTCCCTCCTTGGCCCCTCGGTCACGTGGTACTCTGTTTTCATCCTCGCAGAGATTCAAGATGTCGGTTTATCGCAGATACAGTGACTTTGATATTTTCCATGAGCTTCTTCTGCAAAGATTTGCCTACAGAATGGTGCCAGCCCTCCCCCCCAAACGGATGCTGAAGGGAGGTAAGGACTGGGGGCTTGTTTTGGGTAGAGGTTGAAGAGTAACATTGCAGAGATGGATGCTAAACGTACGTTAGCAGTTGGGTTTCCCCCTTCACTGAGGATACTGCACAAGGGAATTTCCTCTCAGATCACCCATTGTCTCCTTAAGCAGATGTTCACAATCAAATGTTGGCCCTACTGTTGTGGGCAGTTACACCTCACTGGCAGGACTTCGTCTTTGTTAACCCCGCCCTCTTGCCTCTTCTCACCTGTCTGATCCCCCCCCAGTCCTGACGTCAACATCAGAGCGGGAATTCATCGAAGGGCGGAGACGGGCCTTGGGCCGGTTTATCAACCTGGTGGCCCGACACCCCCTGTTTTCTGAGGATGAGCTGTTGAAGACCTTCCTGACCTTCAGCGGTTCAGTATGTGACTGGGGGGGGGGGGCAGGTCATGTGATTGGTGGTGGACATTCCAGCCAATCAGAATATAGTTATTTGTACTGTTTAGACTTTTTATACCAAAATCCCTCACCTACAATAAATACAATTTACACATGCCCAAGGTTATGGTGGGGTTATCAAGCAGTGATATATTTTGCTTAAGTAATAAAATAAAAAGCTAATTTCAGAGGCATGTCATCTTCATGTGCACTTTGTCCTATTCCCCTTTAACTGTATGTTGTGAATTACTGTGTTAGTCGCATGGATTTTTTTGCATGGAAGAATATAATTGCTCAGCAGATGTTGTAATGCATAATTGATTATCGTTGGAGATGTTCTGCTGTCCCAGTAGCCCTGTTTCGGCTTATTTTGTTTTGGGACTCAGCCTAGAATCTGGAGACCCAGATATGTAATACTTATAACATCAGATTGAACTGCCCAACTAATTATGCTGCAATTTAACGTGTATTGACTAGCTAAGTTGAGTTGTGTACGTGTTGTGTCTGTAACAGCTTGTAGGCCCGGAGCGGCTTACGGAGAGCAGGTGGCAGTGAATGGGAGGTGGAAGCTGAATGTTGCATTGCCCAGTGGCTTTAGTGGGAGGAAGGGGGCTGTGTAACGGGTTTGGGATTATGGGGACCCTAGCTAAACTTCCAGCCGCCTCATTGGCCTCTAAATGACCAGGAAATTAACTTAAAGTTGTCGTTGCCCGTTCTCTGATAGTTGTGCAGTTGTGCTCTTGTCTGTGAGCCATAAGCTGCTGTCTTTCTTTGTTGTGTGTTACACAGTGACCGCGGGCTCGCCTTCCTCGCCTACACATGATGGAGGTGTTCCGGAATACTGGGTGTGTCCCAGAATGAATGACTGGGATTCTGAAATAATGAGAGAGCAGTGACTTGACTTGTCAAAGCTTGAAATACGCCTGTTTGTCTGCCCTTATCCAGGACGTGCAGAACAAACTGCGAGAGATCTTCCGGAGGACCGGAGATGAGTTTATGACGTGCAGCATTGCCGTGCAGGCTAAGGTGAGTCACCAGAGGTCTGTCCCTTATTTGGGTGCGTAAAGAGATGCTGGTGCTTAGGCCTGGAGAAGCTAACTTCATGCTTTTGGGCTGCAGGAGCACCTGCCTGTGGACATCCAGGCCCAGTTTGCAGCCAGCAAGGAGCTGATCAGGAACATCTCCAATAGCTTCCACAAGATCCGGGACAAGGCAGAGAAGATGGCAGAGCGCTCCAGGGAGAATGGGTTGGATCTGCTGGCTTTCGGCAGGGAGCTCAGGTGTAGTACGTCGCTTAGCTGGAGGGTTTCGCAGTCTCTCGGCCTTCCTGCTAGTCTCTGAGCATGAGTTCCTCCCTGTCTATAAAATAGCCACATGGGCCCAATTGTTAAGGAACACACACACTCACACACACACACACACACACGTTTGCATTCATATCTTTGTGGGGACTCTCCAATCATTCCTATGGGCATAGCCTTAATCCCAATTATGACAACCGTAACCCCTACCCAGCCCTAACCTTAACCATAAGTAACCAAACAAAATACAAGACTTTTGGCATTTTTAGTTTTTTTATTGCAATCACAGATTTTTATAAAATTGAGTTCCCCCTTGCACACACACACACACAAACCCGTGAGATGAATGTAAACATTAGGCACAGGCAGCATACAGCAGCCATGGAAACTATTTATTTTCAGTTCCTTTAGTGTGGTATGAAATGTGGTGAGTTAATGGAGTAGAAACTGATTCTTGTTGCACTGCAGTGCGATGGGTTCGGATACGTCAGCCCTCCCTGCCCTGGCCTCTCCCAATACCACCTGGGGCCCCCTCCGGCAGTCCCTGAAGGTCCTGTCTGTGGAGTTCGCCTTGTTGTCCGACAAAGCAGCTCAGCAGGTAAGGACACATGCCAACAGCCGCTGATCTGACTGATCTTACTGCTTACCAACATATGTTTGTTTTTTTTAAAATATTTTTTAAGGGAAGAAGAGAAGAGGATGATGTTGTGGAAAAACTTAATCTTTTCTTGGACTTGTTGCAGTCATACAAAGTGAGTGCCTAATGGGGGGGGGGGGTGTGGTTACAGTTCCTGACACTTCATATACTGCCAGGAATGAGTGCGAAAACCATGAGCATGGCTGGAATTTTGCTGAACAAGAAGAAATGAGAGATGCGTAGGAAAGGGGTGAAGCCGTGCGTCCTTCTGTGTGCCTACAGAGACTGAATAACAGGAAACTGGCTGAGAGCCCACTGAAGGCTGCCCAGGCATGTGCCTGGAGGTCCTGTGAAACGGGAAAGAGAGGGCAATGACAGGAAAGCGACACAGATTAAACTGTCATTCTGGTAGCAATCCTGTGCACAGAAGTCTGAGTAGCACAGAGCGTAAATACAGGTAGTGGTTGTGTGACGTAATTGGTTGATTTGTTCCAGAGCAACTAAACCAGTCTACTATTTTGAATATTTCGGTTAAATAGTGTCTCATGGGGATGACAGTATAGTGTGTTAGTGCTCAGCAGAGGTGAGATATGGAGATTCAGACTAACATTGGGATGGTATGAAAAAAATTGAGAGAAGAATGAATGAGTAACTGATTATAAGTGATTACTCAGTTACTGTCTTCCCTGTGTTCCTGTATGCATCAAAATTACTGGCACTCTCAACAGGGCATGTAGAGGCTGTCCGTGAGGATGCCTGAGGGTCCTAAATCGCAGGGTAGAGCTATGTAGTGCGGCTCACTGCATTTTAGATAAATATACTAGATTTAATTAAAACCGAAAAGTTTAGTCTAGAAATGTAGGCAAATGATCATGGTTTCAGTTCATGGTCTTTTTGCCAAACTAAATTTCTCTTGGCAGGATCATATGAGCCAGAGATGAAAAGAAAGAAAAATGACTTTGGGTCCCAGTAACAAAAGCTTGGGGACTAAAAATAACAAAAGACAGATGTATTGGGAATGATCTTTGGGTCTCTGAAAGAACTGCAGCGGGAGGACTGCTGAGTGAAAGAGGGAAAATGGGAGCCGATTTTACGTAATTGTCATAAGAGACAGGAGGGAGTGATATCAATTGACCGTCCCACATCCACGTGTTCAGATTCCTGCTTGAACACTCCTGTTCATGGCCACGCTCACAGAGCGGACATGTCTATATGCGAGCAGGACCTGTGTGAGCGGCACGAGAAAGGGGTCCTGCACGAGCACCAGCGCGCCCTGCAGAAGTACAGCGTGATGAAGAGGCAGGCCATGACTGCCGCCGCTCAGCCCAAGGAGCAGGTGTCCATCGAGCAGCTGGAGTCTCGCATAGTGCAGGTGCCTCCCGGGGTGTGGTGGGGTGGGGGGGGTGAAAAATTACCCACCACAGTGATTGTAGATGGTGTTACACTGACCGCCACCCTGATTCACCTGCTGATTCATTTGAGCTGATCTGCAATCAGCCCTCTCCACGCACCCATGGTCGTCACCGTTGTCATGGTTATGCTTCTTGGGAGTATCACAGTTCATGGCAAGGTCATGGCCTCGGGTTCATTTCTGCAAACAGGCAATCCACGCCTCACTCAATTAAAAATGCAGTTTTAGTTGTTGTTTTTAGTAGGGCTGCGTGATATCACATTTAGATTTAATCGCGATTATATGGCGCATGCACAATAATCAGAAGGGCTTTAGATAACAGGGGAAATATTTGCCTGGATGCCAGCTTTTTGGTTCAATGTGGATGTTTACTTACACTCACAATTTGGTAAGATTAGTAGTGCGCCTAAAATATTAATGAAAGGCATATTATGACGCCCAAGAGTTAGCAATTTGTATAAATTCGGCAAATCCTTATAATTATTAAACGTGTCGGACTTTAAACTGTAAAAGTACTGCCACACCACCAATGTCTGTTTACCTTGTTCATCCATAATATCTCCTCTTTTAAAAGATGATGTGGCTGCTGAGCTGTCCCTTTCTTCACCGCCTCTTCAGTGCTTATTGCTTCCATGATTTACCAAAATGGTAGCATTTTATAAACATAAGGATACAAATTTTTGGGTGTCACAGTATATACCTCATTAATATTTTAGGCATACTACTAATCTGCTTACCAAATTGTGGGTGCAAGTAAATATCCGTATAGTACCAAAAAGATGGCGTCCAGACAAACGTTTCTCCCGTTATCTAAAGCTATGGTAATTATTGCGCATGTGCCATATTATCGCGGTTAAATCACAATGTGACATCGTGCAGCCCTAGTTTTTAGTAATCCCCCCCCCCACCCCACACAAAATTTGGCCAATCACACTTCAGAACGTGGTATGGGAGTGCTTATGCTGATATTCTGATACATGGCCTGGACTCACAGCCTCAGAACTGATCAGAGCCCCCCCCCAAAGGCCAAAGTTTGAGATTCACACTAAAATTAGAACCTCCCCATTAAGCAGCTTCATTAAACGAGTCGGGGCCTGTTCACCAAAACACACTGTCTGATGAACATCCCGCTAAAACAACAGGAGCCTAATGGTACCACCTCCAGGGTGGGATGTGTTATTTTTTGGCGGGAGGGGGATTGGGCAGGTGGTAAGGATAAGGACTTTTTAAATTACTGAGTTTTACCACTGGCAGTAACTCTTGTAAGGTTTATAGCCTCTAATTAATAGTATTTTTAGTGTGCTTGTATACAGTATATAAATCCTGGATTATAAGGTTCTTGGAAGCATGGATGCCAGGCTTTGTGCATGCTCCGTCCTAACCCCTATTTTTTCTCCACCCCCTGCAGCAGGAGAACGCCATCCAGACCATGGAGCTCCGCAACTACTTCTCCCTGTTTTGCCTGCACCAGGAGACACAGCTGGTCTTCACATACCTGCCCATGACCTCACACATCCTGGGCTCCTTCGTCACCTCCCAGATTCAGGGCCACCACGAGGTGATTGGATGACTGATTGGCCCCGCCCCCCAGTCCCCTTGCAGAAGGCCGCACCAATTTACTGGCTGATTTAAGCCAAAATTTCCACAGTTAGAGTCATAGTTTAACCATTTCAATGTGTATAAAGCACACCTATTGTTAATCTTTTATATATAAAATATTATAAAATGCAATTATAAACGTGTGTCCTTTGCCATTTACGTATTTAGTTAGTGAACCAGTTTAGTTTTGAGATGGGGTACAGTTCCAGACTGACATGCTC
The DNA here is from genome assembly GCA_011763525.2 of Mormyrus iriodes. Classification (NCBI taxonomy): domain Eukaryota; kingdom Metazoa; phylum Chordata; class Actinopteri; order Osteoglossiformes; family Mormyridae; genus Mormyrus; species Mormyrus iriodes. The sequence goes on along the minus strand of JAAGVU020000044.1, from coordinate 6,214,681 downwards.
CTGACGGCTTGCTTTCCAGATGGGTGAGGTCTGGAACGATCTTCGCCCAAAGCTGAGCTGTCTCTTTGGGAACAACAACTGCATTCCCTCCTCCCCCATCAGCCCCCAGCAGGGGACCCTGAAGATGCCCCTGGCGACATGGTGACGGCGACTGGGAAGTGCAGCCTCATACAGAATCGCTACTTAGTCGTATTTACGCAGTACAGGAAAAGGAAGGGAAACATTCATTTTGACAAGTGTTACATGCATGGTGTCAGAATTGGGAGAAAAAACAGGCACTATGCACTGCTGACTGCCACCTCTCAAGGAGAACAATTATGCAAATCCATACGAATAATGCAAGCGCAGAATTTAAGAGGAAAATATATTGCTTAAGTGCTTATTTTTGAAAAGAGTTATTTTGATTACTGATTGTATCAGGGACTTGTGCCTAACTGAAGGATTAATTCTGGTGGGTGGGGGGATGAACTTGTGACAGTCATATGATTATAAATATATTTTTCTACATTATAGGGGCACGGTAACATGACTGTTGCCCAGTGGACTTCTCTGCTCAAAGGAGAGGGAGAATATCCATGGATTGAGAAAGGGATTTTGGACGATTCTTGGCCAGATTTCTCTGATAGTCAAAGTGATGTTCCATGTATTATAGCCCTAGAAACACTCAATTTAACTTACACTATAAAATGGACCAATTGTTTGTAACATTGTTTTGTAAGTTCCTTTGAAACCTTTATTCTCTTAAACTTTTGTTAGCCAGCGTTAAAGCCTGCCAGCATCTGCTTTATATGAAATGGATTTTTTTTTGTTTTGAAACACTACTTAAACATTTTATTTGCATTTTGACTCATGCAGCAATTTCCTTTTGCAGACTGAAAATATGCTTTTCTGTATGTAGCCTGGGCCAAAAAGTTTTCAATTCAGTAACAAACCACAGGTTATTATGCACAGACGGCATGATGCTGTTGTTGTTGTCAGCACAGATTATTGCGTGTTTTGATGTGTGCATTCGCCAGGCCAGGGAGGTCAGCTGTAACTGCACGGTTTTAGGTGGATCAACGTGACCACAGATGTTTAAACTCCAGCATAGTGGGAATGAGTATCATGGATGCTAGTCTTCACATAGAACATAGTACGGGCTTGGAAGTCATAAAAAATGACCTGGATGAATGCCAGAGGTATTTTTTGTGGTGTGACTGTGTTTAAGTATGTATAGTTTAGTTTAAGATCTGTGAAATGTGACCCTTTGTAATTTTTTTTTATTTTGGAAGTTAGTGTTTTGTTTATAATGTGGAAAATAGCTTGTGTGTAACTTTTCTGTGCATTCTGAACTGAATTTCTATCATAATTTCAAGCTGAAGCTCTCTAGCCCTCAGCATGCCGAATTTCTATCCTCATTTCAAGCTGAAACTCTCTAGTCCTGAATTTTCATACTGATTTCAAGCAGAAGGGTTTTAGCCGTTTTCTAAATTTCTATCCTGATCTCAAGCTCTAGATTTCTATTCCTCAACATGCTGAATTTCTATTCTGATTTCAAGCTGAAAGCTTCTAGCCCTCAGAATGCTGAATTTCTATGCTAATTTCCAGATGAATAATTCTTGTCATACCTGCTGTTTTTTTTTTTTTTTTTTTAAAGTAAATGCACTTTGGACAATAAGCATAAGTGACCTTGTAGACAAGGCCTGGCAATAACTGTCAATGACATTATTCATTATAAGACATAATTTTAGAGATTTCTATATTCTTGCCTAGTGATGTCACTAATATATATAAATGGCTGTGTAATGAAATGTAATGTAATGTGTAATGAAAAACAAAATCACCAAGAGTGTCTGGACCATAGGCCTGCATTTGCATGTTCATGGTTTGCTATTCTGATAGCATAATGTCTTTGCCTCAGAAATACAGAAGGATCTAGAAGGGTGTGGTGTTCGCAGTTCTTACTGATTGTAGGCAAGAAAAATTGTCTCAGGATAAGGTTCTGCTCTCCATTTAATTAAAGTTAACTTTAACACTCAGTGCGTGCCAATCATTTATATATGGGCTACATGCAATTACAGAGTTATACAGGAAACCGGAGGCCGTTTCATAATTACATTCTAAGTATTAGTTGCTAAAATTTTGTAATCATGAATGTTAATAAAATGGAGAAAAGTACACTACAAATGCCTTTTCTGAAATTTTTTACCAGTATTGTCTGTAATTAGCTGTTTCACGACACCTAACCTTTTCATTTGTAATTAGACAAAAAAAAAAAAAAATTGCACTTCAGCCTTTCAGGAATTACTGTACTCTGTGCATGTATGTGTATGCACTCAACAACCTGTTAAGTTAAATGCTTACCGCCACCGGCTGGGCAGGAGATGTCAGCGCACACAGCCCTTTAGTCTGTAGACCATCTGGGCTGAAGGAAATCAGTCCTGAGTGAAACTGGTAAGTGTGTATGAAGCACATGTTAACATAACATAACCCAGCAGTTACTCATAAATGTGCTACGTTCCTCAGTCATTAATGCCGTCTTGCAGTGTTGGCCATCTCTCAGGCAGTTTGCATTAAACATGCTTTTCATAACTCTTTTCAGCAGAACCCCCCCCCCCCCCCATCCGGGGAGAGACGTAAAACAGCACACAGTAGCAGGAGATGCAGGCCATCTGCTGCTTTCCTCACTTAGGGAGGAAGCGGCTCGCTGGACTTCCGCCTGCTGTAGTCACTTATTCCATGTGCACCAGCGCTTGTGATGCATTTTTATGGGTTTCCATGTGATGATACTGTGTTATTTGTGCGACACACTATGGTGTGAAATAAAACTCCCTCTTAAAAACACGAACTGTAAAACATTTTTAACAAGGATCCAAATTTATTCATAACTGACCATGGCCGATTCCCCTATTTGAGCAAATGCAAGTATGAACAATGTAAATCTTAGAAATATTACACATTTCTGGTTCTTTGATATAACTACAGCAAATCAGTTTAAATTATGACAGTTTTTGAAATGAAATGGATATAAATCATTTGTCAAACAAATACAAAGCGTGGGCAGTATTACCAGATGACTGACAGCTGCAGTCAGTATCTGCGGCTACACATTCAATACTGATACCGCCACACTACCCATCTGTCTCGCAATAAGCTTCTGCAGGGAAAAGTGCCTGAAATGTTTTTAGAACGCACTTGAGTATTTGTTCTGAAATGGAAACTACCCAAGCTAGCTTTAAAAGGAATTATAAAACAATTTGTTTTTTTAAATTGATAGCTTGGTTTCCAATTCTCATTAACATTAACCATTCTGAGAAAAATCGACATCCATAACCAGTATTTGCACGCATAACTCGGAAATTTCAGAACATTAAACCATACTTCTTTTTTGAAGAATTTAAGGTTCAACCATCCATCACGAGTCACCATTCTGAAAAGAGGCGGGCGAACGCATCACCCCTGGGACTGAGCAACTGCTGATTCTAAGCCCAGAGCTCATGTTTAATGACACATCAATCAGTGGGTTTAGAGAGCTGTGGAAGTCCCTATGCATCACAACACGTAAAACTCCAATATAGAGAAGAGACTTGATTTCAATTTGGAAATGGATTATGCAGAAAGAACATTGTGGGCTGCATTTGCTTCCACTAAGACATGACAGGGTCAACCACTTGTTTGCTTTCATACTGAATATTTAAACCAGCAGACAACGCTCAGGCCAGCCACCCCGACTTCCACCTCCCGGCAGACGGAAGCTAAGCGGCCACACTCTCCCGCTCAAATCTCCTGCACCTCCTCCAGCTTCTGCTCGAGCATCAGGTCGTGTCCCTGAAACCTGAAGTAGCCCAGGAACTTCTTCCCCTGCAGCATGAGGGGGTACCACAGGATGTCGTCGGGCCACATCTGGTCAAAGGGAATTTTGCTGCAGTCAAACCATTTGGGCCTCATCTCTGCAAGAGGGGGGAGAATTGCACTTAAGGTGGGGGACGGAATACCACAAAATGCCACGCTGGAGTGCCAAAGCCATGTGGATATGGACCCAATGTGTAACAAACGTTGTCTGAAATACATGTGCATATACAAGATGTAAATATATTCAGTCACAAATCTGTATATTATGCGTAATATTAAAATAAATGCACAAAACTAATGCAACAGTGGATAAACTAGTTAGATTATTTCTCCACACTGATATATATTTTCTTTCTGGAAGTAAATAATTCAGATCCTTTGTTCTAAATATACTCATTTATTATAGTATAAATACATAAATAAATAAAGTATATCTATTACAAACACAGCACCTCAATATACAGTCTAGAGTTAAGACTGCACTTAAATTGATGGATGCACCAGCAATATGCTGGCGTCCCATGCAGGAACCTCGGCTTCTACTGTGCTACTAAGAATGCTTGGTATTCTGAGAAAAAAAAAAAAAACAGCTCAGCGCCACGTCATGCAAATACCTTCCTTTTTGGAAACTGGCTTTACAGGCTACGCGTATTGCTTTTAAGTTCTCCCACAGAACAGTCTGCATGCGAGTGCAGTCATGCCTTTCACATGCATCTTTCGCGTATCTACTTTACACAGGTTTCTTGTAACTTCCACCAACACGTGTAAGAGCTGAAAGGTACCATCTGTCTCCGTGGGGACTCCGTTGAAGGCGTCCGCCCGGAATATGTGAACGTCCATAATCTCCGTCTCGCCGACAAACTCGAACTTTATGTTGCCGATCTTTTCCAGTGCGTTCGCCGTAAGGCCACTTTCTTCCAAAAGCTCGCTGCGAGAACAAGAAAGTCAAGCCACCGTGAAATCTCACTCATCTCTGTCAGACCTACACAACGTACACATTGCGACCTCTTATTATCGCCGGCTGTCCTTTACCGCTTAGCTGCCTGTTCAATGGTTTCTCCGGGCTGCACTTTGCCTCCGAAACCATTCCACCTCCCCGCGCCGAAGCCCCTCTTCTTCATCCCCAGCAAGACCCCTCCGGGCCGACGCACCACCACCAAAGTGAAAAGCTTGCTGGTCAGCATTGCTCCACTGGAAGAGGCAGAGAGAGTCTGTGACCTTTACTGTGCATTTATGCTTATCGTGCATCTAATTAAATGCATTCTCAATAAGAACAGTAAACACGCCACGTAGCTGTAGCTATTTTTTAACGTTAAATCTTATTTTATAAGCTAAGGTTACGCTGAGTAACATTTTATCCCCCAACAAAAACACGCAAGTAAATGCTGTGACGGGAAAGTGAATAGTTATCAACAAGCATACGAAACAAATATGGAAAGCTGGATACACAGTACTATAAAGAGCATGATTAATATAATGCTACAGCTTCTGACAGCATATGCTGCAAGCTAGCACTTCTGTAAGTACTTGTATTAAAATATCCAAAAGAGTAGCGATGGCCAAAGAAAAGAGAGACACCATACACGAAACGATGTATTAGTAGTACGCAAAACGCAGAAGAACGCAAGTTACTAATACAAAATATAAACCGCACGCTGCCTATCCACCTAGTATCACGTGACAGTTTTCCCGCGGCTTTACAAAGAATCACGTGTTCCGCTTCTCGCTGTCCTGCAGTGAAAAATGTTCGACTGGAAACAAGAAACATGTTTTATATGCGTCACAAAACAAAGCCAAACAGAAACGCGATAAACGCAGCTCTGCTGTAGTCGGGCTGAGTTTCCGATGCATCTGTTGCTATGAACAGATTACTCTTACTGCGAAGGCACCTGCACCTTTCAGCTCGGACATTTAAGAAGACGCCGCGGAATCTTAAAGGGAAGAGCACCGCGGAGCAGCGCTGGATCGCTCGGCAGCTCGGCGACCCTTTCGTCAAGGCCGCTCATGTGCACAGCTATCGGTGCAGGAGCGCCTTTAAGTTGCTGGAGATTGACGACCGGTACAGGCTCCTCAAACCGGGTTTTAGCGTCATCGACTGCGGCGCCGCTCCGGGGGCGTGGAGCCAGGTCGCACTTCAAAGGGTCAATTCAGCGGGAACAGGTAAATATTGTTTAATAGTAATGTGCGTCTGTATGATGACATTGATTTGTGTATTACATGGCATTGATCATTCTGTTTAGATCCCGGATCTCCGGCTGGATTCTTGGTTGGCGTGGATCTTCTCCGCATCCCTCCTTTGGATGGAGCCCATTTTCTCTCTGATCGCGATGTCACCGATTCAGCCACACAGACAGAATTGCGCTCTCTCCTTCCCGATGGGGCGGCAGATGTCATTCTAAGCGACATGGCCCCCAACGCCAGCGGCTTCAGGGAAATGGACCACGAAAAGCTGATCGCGATGTGTCTGTGCGTGGTGGACTTTGCCGAGAAGATTTTGCGACCAGAGGGTTCCTTGGTATGCAAGTACTGGGACGGGAGTAAAGCTGGTCAACTTCAGAACAGACTTGCCGGCGTTTTCCGGGAAGTAAAGATTGTAAAGCCAAAATCTAGCAGGAAAGAATCATCAGAACTGTTTTTTGTCGCGAGGTTTTTCAAGAAACAGTGAAAAATGAAAATCTGCTGGGTCACAAACTATGTAAAAAATGAAGCCACAAAAGGTATTAAAATTTCATAATTTTTTTGATGCTGTCTAAATGTAATATTTCTCTGTGTGTGTGTGTGTTTGTAGAATACCAGTCAAAAATTTTAACACACCAAGCCACCTGCAAAGGAGAGTGATAGAGTGTTGCATCACATGACCTGGGCGCCTGACCCAGTGACAGTAGAAATGGTTTTAGGAGGAGTTTGACCAGAGAGTGAAGGAAAAGCGGCCAGTGAGTACTCAGCATATCTGGGAACTCCTTCAGGACAGCTGGAAAAGCATCCCAGGGGCCACCTCATGAAACTGGTGTAGACAGTAGGGTCAGCCAGTCCCTTGAGCAATTGGGGTTAAGAGCCATGCTCAAGGGCCCGATGGTGGTGTCACTCTGCTAACCCAGGGATTTGAACCGGCAACCTTCTGACTCCCAACACACAAACCTGCCCCTCCCCCCAACAAATTACTTTTTTGTTGTTTAAATTCTTTTTTGACCAATGCATAATTCCACGTATGTCATGTTATAGTTTTGATGTTTTATGATTATTCTAAAATGTAGAGAATGGTACAAATAAACCTTTCTATGGGTAGGTGTCTCCAAACTTTTGGCTGGTAATCAAAAACTTATCCCCGAGTCTTACAATGTTGGAGTCTTACAAGAAAAGTACATTATACTTCATATTCAGACCAATTTTTTTTCTTTTTACCAAGCAGTCTTTAAGCATTCCAGTGAACAGAATAAGTTGGTTGGTTGTATGAGCACCTGTGCAGACTTATCAGAAACTGAATGACCCCCATATTAGCAGATGTACAGCAGTCTATTAAAATTCCACCCTGCCTCCTCCTAGTCGTTAACGTGCTGCTAAATGGTCAGTTTAATCGCCAGGCCCTTCAGTGCATATTTTAAACACTTAGTTCTTATACTGTCACCAGATGTTTTCCATAATTAGAGCCTACAGATCAACAAAAAAAAAGAAGATGATGGAGGGGCATCGTAAATAATCTTAAAAGGACAGATGCATTTGCTGTTGGATGGCGTAGCTGCTACTTAAAGCATAATTTAATGCGGTTTACTTTCTATACCTCATTACCCACATTATTGAAATTTTGAAAAATGCCAGAATGGGGCAATTAGAGACAATACTGTGGAATACATTACTTGTGGCACGCCAAATTACATCTGAAAGTGCTTTGGAACTGACAGTTAAATCAGCAGTAAAATATATCCCTACTGGCTTAGTGTTAAATGTGTTTGCACTCATGATGGATCAACTCTGCCTTTACAATTCCATCTTCAGAAACTGCTGAAATTTGTACATGTTAGCAAACCTTTTGGGAGGATGTTTAGAGGCTTAAATTAAGACTAGCAAAAATCATGCTCTATCCCTCATCTCTAAGGCTTACTGGGGCCTTGAATTTGTTTCATTGTTCATTGCCTGTTCCAGATGGGAGGTGTTTCCCGCTGTGTTGTGTTGGCCAGTCCGTGAAAACAACATCACATACCTATTTCAATCAGGCGGCCCGCAGTGAATTGTACTGGTGCCCAAAAAGCCTGATGTACTGGGAACTCAAGATAGTGTAAACATTTTGAAACTTTAACTCATTTGAACCTGAGCTTTAAATGTGGCTCTGTTAACAGTCAAGGTTGTTCTTGGCCATTCTTACTGTGCCCTTCGGTTCAAATAACTGTATTTTATTTTTTAAATAATGCTGTCTCCCGAAATTCTGCCCCTTTCAAATGCAGTCCAACAAATAATTTAAAATTTATCAGTCCATTTTCAGTATTCGTCCAGCGATCCAGAACCTGTCCCAGGAAGAATTAGACCATCACAGGACACACACACAAAGGGCATTTTTAGACGAGTCACTTTAACTGAATGGCACTTCTCTGAACTGTGGGAGGAACTCTAGGTGACTATGGAGACACTGTACAGATTCTGGGCATGCAGATCTTAGGCCAAACCTGCATCTCATGTGACCATACTACACAAAGAGCCACCTTGTCAGCCATTGTCACTCTGAAGTAAACAGCTAGACCTGATATAAGCACTGAAATAATTAAGTCAAAAAAGTAAGCATTTTTAAATACATATCCCAAAAGTCAGCAGCATAACTCAAAAAGTTCCTTACAGGACAGCTTTGCTGTTTCTGACAAGACATCTGCATTGATGTGAGGTAATGTGGGCTACCTGTATCCATCCAGCTGCTACCTTTCTAATCCCTTCGTAATTTTCTACTTAAATTATAGTTTGCCTCTAATCACGTCAGCCAGGTGGCAGACGGTGTCCAGGTTTGGGCAACGCGTATGTCCTGCTCATCTCGTAATTAAGTTGTTGTTGTGGAGAGCAGATTTGTCTCAGCAGTTATAGGAAAAT
>JAAGVU020000044.1:6162196-6178423 GCA_011763525.2 Mormyrus iriodes | reverse complement strand
CTCCGGAGGATGGGACAGGACCGTGTGTCTGCCTGGGGGGTTGCCAGCTGGGATCCCGAGGCGTTTCGTCATGTGGTAGGTGTGGCAACGCGCTGCATCAGCGCATGCTCCCCCACCTGACCTGACCTGACCCGAGTTGGAAGGCCGTATAATTTTAACCAATGCAATGCAACATCATTTGTTTGACGGATTTGTCACTGAGTCAGTACCAAGACTTATTATATGGCTACTAAACTTGAGAATGGACCAGTCATCTGGGTACTGATAGTGTTTGTTCCTTTCTGGTGATGAAATGGCAACTGGATTATTGTTCTTTAGTGGAAGCTTGACAAGTAGTAATAAAATAATAAAAATCTCTTGTAGTGTGTAAATGTAATTATTTGTTAGGTTATGTTATCCCTTACAGATGGCACGCTATCCCTTCAAATTACATTGATGGTGATCGGAACGACAAATAAGCATCTGCCTAGACCAAACGGAGGACCCTGAGCTGAAAAATCAGTCATTATAACAAAAACTCAGAAATTTTAGAACATTGTTCAGCTTCCTCTCGGGGGGGCTTTTTGTTCCCTCTCTCTCTCCCTCACGGCTCCACCTTTCCCTTTCTTTGGTTCTATTTCACCAGTGCAGTACAAATGAGCTATTTAACTAAACGACACAGGGTGCTGTATTCATCAATACATGATGTCAATACGACATCAAAATGTCGGTCCTGTAGCGCTGCGGGACCATGACAGGCAGATCATACCACAAACTGACGCACAGGGCAGAAGCATACTACATGCGGATGTTTTACTAAAACATCTAATTTGTTTCACCATCGGACTTTGTAAAGGTCTGCTCTGAATGGCTGGCCAGGCCAGCAGGAAATCTCCCAGTACAACCCATGTCCAGTCCAAGCCTGGGAGAAGGAGATAGGAGCATGGATGAAGTACAAGTTGAGAAGCCAGAGAATAGGAAGCAGAGACCACTGGAGTTTCACTTGCTGGGCAGCTACTTCCTGGTCTGCATAAGGTTCCTGTACTGTCGCTCCTCCGAACAGAACACACCAGTGATGACCTCAGCCCTGCCCAGCACCAGGACCTTCAGAAGGTCATTGACCACTTCCAAGATGTGTTCTCCAGTCTAGGCTTCATGCAGCCAATCGAACTCCAAACTGGATCCCAGAGGAACACCATTGTGTGGTGATGGAGGATGAAGATAAGGCAGCTAAGTGTGATTTAAGAGTCCCAAACCCTATGGTCCAGTCTCACAGCACTCGTCTCATGCCTGATGTGGATGAATTGTCTAAGTAAAGCTCACTATATATGCACACTGGACCTCACTAAGGGTTATTGGCAAGTAGCCCTCAGTAAAATTGTCAAGGATAAGATGGCCTTCAGCATGCCCAACAGCCACTGGCACCATCCCGACTTCCCCTTTGAGGTCCATGGAGCAGCCACTATCTTTTAAAGGCTGATTGGTGTAATACTTCGCTCTCACTGGGAGATGCAGAAGCCTATATAGATGACATCATCATCCATACCGAGAGCTGAGAAGAGCACCTTGTTCTCCTCCTCAGGGTGCAATACTTCATCTGGCAGGTGTGACTCATAGCTAACCACACCAAGTGCCACCTAAGGCCTGTCACCTGGGGTTCCATATCGGAGAAGCCTTGCTCCCACTGCAGGAAACAAAGGCTGGAAAGGTCCTCCCATTGCCGCATTAGTTATGGGTCTTACGGGATGGATACTATCAGCCAAATTTCTCCTCCCAAGCCGCCACACCCCAGACCTCACCAAGATGGACTGTTCCAACTATGTCAGATGGAATAAGGCAGAATAGGCCCTCACCACCATGCTTGTTCTCTGTACCCATGACATCAAGGGTCTATGCTAATGTGTCGGTGGGCTTTCAGGGGGGATCTCAGAACTCCAGTTGCTAGGAATACCTGGTACTTTACATTTTATGGGAGCTCACAGCTGCCAAGCATTTTTTGCTCTTTCCCTAATTCCCAATACCCCTGAGGTCAACCACTGGAATGAAACTTTCACCTCCAGACCTCAGGAAACATAACCATCCATCTGTGCAGGAAATACCTTACTGACAGAGCCGGCAACCATCTCACACCCCAGCAAAACATTTAACCATTTCTGAATTTTATGTACACTTTGCATATCTTCTGTACTTTACACACAAACTGTCATAGATCATATCCAAAGCATTCTGTAACAATTCTCTGGTAAGACAATAAAATGATTCAGCTAAAGCTTGACATTTCTGTTGCATGTGACATTTCTATGGCGCTCTGAAAAGTTGCCATTTGCAAATTTCCAGTTTTTTGCAAATGACACAAGTTTCAGCTGGAAAACATAGAACCTAATTATTTAAAAGTACGGCTGCAATAACACATTCTGCCTGCTTGACATACTCCAGCAGAAGACTGAATACAAATGAGTGAGCTACAGGAGCGTCCCATTTCAGACAATCTGAAGTAATGACTTCAAAACCAAAACTACACATTTGTTGTGTCAGTCTGGATCTGCTGAAAGCTAGAATTCATTACTGATTCTCTGAGCTTTCTTCAAAGAGGAGCAGTGCCAGGTATTCAATAAGCAGCGATATTTATGAGGAGGAATCTGGAGCATTTGCATCGTTCAACACTGGTAATTTTAGATTCGAGATCTTTGAGGCCAAAAGACTGTGTTATTTCGAGAGTTTGAAATCCCCCCTGCTCACTTTGCACGAGGTCTCACTATGCTGTGTGGGTTTTCTCCAGGTACTATAACTTCCTCCTGCAGGCCAAAGGCATACAGTCAGGTGAATTAGCATCTCTAAACTGCCCATAATCTGCATCTGTGTGCCCCTTGACAGACTGGCATCCAGTTAAGAGAGCCCCTTACCATGTTCCCTGCGTTTCCTGGGATACGATCCATGCCCCAAACCCCAGGAACCTGCATATGGAAGGTGGATAAATGGATGAGTCGACATTAAAGATTTAACACAATGCAAATCAGAAAGTATATTTGCCGCAGCAAATGACAAGGAAGCAGTGATGAGGTGACAACTTACACGGCAAAAAAGGAGTGCAGGTCTAGGTGTTTATAAACATTTGTAGAAAGATAATCTAAGTGTGGAAATTGAGGCTCTCTTGTGGACTGGGAAATTGGTAATAATTCTAAGCTGTTTTGAAATGTGTGCCATGCAACCTAAAAAAAATGCTGGTAATGTGGCCCACATCTGCCAGGTCTTCACTTCTGAGGTCTGCACACCCCTGGCAAGGGACCGGCATCCAGCAAACCCACTTGAACAAGGTCTCCGCCATCTCTGTCTGAGGATTATGTGGCAGAGAAGGGAATTCTCTAGTCGTACTGACCTACACAGGATAGTTCTCTCTGCTTTAAAGTATGATTTTTAATTTGTGCCAGTTCCTGCTGGCAATTAAATACGAAAACATAAATTGCAGTTTGGTGAAGAAGCATTACTTAGATTCTTTGATGCTTTATGCATTTTGCTGCACTGTTTTAAGCATTTCAGCTGCACATTGTTGCCACGCTGTGGAGTGTAGATTAAGTGTGAGTTTTTAAAAAACATATACATATGTGCAGTATTGCAAAAGTCTCAGACAGCCAAAGAAAAGATCTTTATGTTTGTGTAAAACTATGCTAGTATGCCCTTTTATCGTTACTCTTGATTAGTACGTTCTAATGTTAAATTGTGTTTTTTGTTCTGAGCAAATGTGTGCATATTACCCAGATAAATAGCTTTAAACATTTTTTTTGACAGCCTAAGAGTTTTGCACAGTGCTGTATATGTCTGTGTGTGTGTTTGTATCAACAGCACATACATCTTTGTCGCTTTTACGAGCTATCAAATGCAAATGCACATTTATCAATATATACATATATATTTTTCCAAAGGTTTACCACCTACCTATGATAGTTGTTATTAGCTAGCAAAAAATTGTAAAAATTCAAGCATAAAATATTTTAAAAAAAAATCAGATTCTTAGGATTAGAACTAAGGTGTCATGACTGCGAGAATAAAAAATAACAGTAATTTTTAACAAAGTTCAAACAAGGAACAGTGCCACTGGCAGATGAACCTGCCCCGAGCTGTGTACTGACACCGTGCCAGATCTTCTGCTTGTGAGACTCTTCATGTTTGGCAGGCTGGTCCCCAAGTACTCTGAGCTGACAGGACCGGGGCCTCTGCCCGCAAGGTACGCAGATGAGACGGCCGGCTTGGAACCAAGTGCTGCGTTGAACAGGAGCCACCAAGGACGAGTTTGTGGATAGAAGCAGGGTCAGGCAGGCTGGAAACAGAAACCAGGATGCAGAGCTAAAGCAGAAACAGTCCCCAAAAGAGAATCAGGACAGAAATCCAATTTGTTAATTCAAACTGAACCCAAAAACAGAGCAGAAATCGAGACCAAGAGGCCAGACCACGATTGCGTGACCAAATAAAACCTTAAGCACAGAAGACCTAAACAGCGTGATCTTACATTAAAAGAAATATTTATAATATATATAAAAGATATAAGATAAAAGCAGAATTTAGACTGGAGCCTAACCGAGGCAGCATAGGGCACAAGGCAAGGGACACCATGGACAACATTCTGGTCTATTTCAGGACACACACAATGGGCAAAATAGAGACACCGATTAGCCAAATTGTATGTTTTTGGAGCCCTGGAGGTGTGAGGCAACAGTGGTACCCATGGAGCTACCATGCATCGAGATTTGAATTTGCTTTATGCAAAAATACTTAAAGTAAATTGATGCTATATATTAGCTAGCTTAAGGTTAATTGCCTGTATCATGCTTTTTTTCTGATAGGACTGATTCCCACGAGGTGAAGTCAAGGACAACTTGATGTACTTTGTTTTTGAGCATGAATGAGTGAAATAGTAGTTTGAACATATTTATAGATAAGGTAGGTTGTGAGGCTCAATTTGCTGTAGAGTTCTACCTATTATGTATCCATCCGTCTATTTTCTGCAACCGCTTGTTCTATTCAGGGTCGCGGGGGGTCCGGAGTCTATCCCAGAAGCTCCAGGCACAAGGCAGGGAACAGCCCAGGACGGGGTGCCAACCCATCTCAGTCTGCCTATTATAAATTTCAAAAGTTTAATAGCATTTGGTGGTTTCGTTAGAGGCAAAAGTAAAAAACACATATTGAAAACGATCTTTAAAGAATTGTTTGCAAGACAACAGAAAATACTTCTCTGTGGAGCTAACTGGCTAATGTATAGTCAGCCAATAATGACTGGGTCTCTCTGTGGCATGATAGCTGGCTATTATTACTAGAGAGAGGTGATTCCAACGCCATTATTTTTTCATTGTTTAGTAGTGGTAGTTTATTTTCAGAAAGTTTACCTGACATAGGTACCTGATCATGCCTGATATGGGGGATGGAATGGCACCATTTTACCAGTACATTTGGCATGGTTCCAGTGCTTACAGAACAAATGGTTCTGAGTAGAAGTCATAACTTCCAGTCTCTCTCTGTAACACACAACAACCTTTCTGTATATTGTTAATTCAGTTAGTTGCAGGTGGGAAGAGGGCCTTATCTATTGAAAAGTCAAGAAATTCATTGTCAAAGTACTGTGAGGACAAACACTGACATTGCACATTTTTATGATAATGCATTAAAGAGTTTCTCTGGGTCTATAAACACAAATTTGATGAGCCCTGGGTTATTCTCCACAGACCAGTTTCCTTTTCTGAGTTCACATAAAAGCAGGAATCATTGTTTTATTTTCAATGAAAGGTCGAGTACTGCCTATTTTCAGAATCTGATAGTCAGTCATGCCCTTTAAACCAACCTCAATTGCCAGGCATTAACAAGAGATGTAATAATATTTGAACTATAACTTCAAAATCCCAAAAGCCATTTTTTCTCAGATTAATGCATATTTATCTTTCATTATAAATATACAAGCCATAGTTTTACCTTTTGCCTTCTGGATCACATTTTCAAATGTCATATTTACAAGCTCCGTGGCAAAAGTGATGGGGGTCTCCTGACTTCATCCTGGATCCTATAACTTTTAAAGGCCTAATAACCTTTTAAATGCCTTATGATGAAGTGTTGGCAATTACAGCAAGTATACGTCTCTGCAGGTTGGAGTAGTGGGCGTATCAAATGTTAGTGGGTATGTCAAAAGTTTTGTGGGTGTGTCAATAGGATAGTGGGCATATTGAACGGTCTATGGGTGTGTCAAAAGATTTGTGGGCGTGTCGAAAGGTTAGTGGGCATATTGGAAGGTTTGTGGGTGTGTCGAAAGATTTATGGATGTGTCAAAAGAAAGAGAGTGTGGCTAAGTAGGTGGAACCAAGCATTTAATTTCCTTTGCACTTTCTGGAAGTATAGCATAAGTGTAAAGAAGCATAGGAAATGTCTTACACTATATGAACAGTATAATATGAAACAGGCATTTAAATATAGATATAATATAATTATAGTCGTGGTCTGATCTATACATCAGGTGAATGTCTGGTGGTCTCTTTATGAAATAAGGTTTTTTGGACAATAGAAATAACCTTTTGACACGCCCACTCCTCTGTCCTGCAGCAACTCATGTCTCGATTCCACAGTCACAGAAGGTTTTTGGTATTATTCTGATGCAAGGAGAGGGGTTTTCGTTATGCAGGTGCCTCTCATAGAGCTCTTATTACTTTACAGGTTGTTGGGTACAAGAGTACCCAAGCTAGGATAAGGAGACCGCTGGTGTGTCTGCCTCATGATGGTGTGCAGGGAATGAATTGCAAACATTGAACAGACCTGGAAGGTAAACAGAAACCTTACTGGAAATGTGAGGGAGTGGATTTACATCCATTGAAAGTTGTTCAGAACAGTGTTTCCCAACCCGGGCCTCAGGGATCCCCAGACAGTCCACATTTTTGCTCCCTCTCAGCTCCTGGTAAAAAAACGTTGACTGTCTGGGGGTCCCTGAGGATCAGGTTTGGCAAGACAACCAATGAATGCCAAGGTAAGTTTTGTTTTCTTACAAAGCGAGGATAAAATCAATGCATGAGACAGGGACATTCACTACCTAAAAGCCACATAACGGTCAATAATTTCCAATACCTTCTTGTATTGAAAAAGATATTCCCTTCTATCTGACTGGCTCACACAAAATGGGACCGCTAGGCTAGAAACACCTGGTAGGTTATTAACAACAGGGGACAGGAGCAAAGTAGAGGGAAAACAATCAATACTAACAATGGTAAACAAGCGAGTGCTCCAGGCCTCTCACCAAAAGCAGAGAACACCAGGTTTTCAGCCCGAGGCTGGACGCCTCACCCTGATGGGCTGTATGGGTACTGACAGGACTCAGCTACCGGCACACAGGGATTCCCCTGCTCAAGATGCTCAGAGGAAGACTCTGGTGCGGAAGGAGAGTTCAAAAGAGGACGACAGAGACTAGGCCTACAAAGATCTTAAGTGTGCAACAGGTAAACACTTAAACAGAAGTAAAACTCAAACTTACAGGATGGGAAGGATCATAACAGGCGATATAAAATAACAAGCAAACATAGCAGGGGGGGATAAGGAGCAAACGGGCATGTACATATAGGTTTCCCAGGATTCCAAAGTGTGAAGCATAGACAGAAGCTTGATCATGCATAGAGCTCTGGTTTCTGGTTATTTATATATCCGCTGGAAGTTCATGCATGCTGGAATTTTTTGATGCTTCCAGAACTATATTTAACACTATCATTGTCTCTTTTATTGTTGTTAAAGTGATTTTTCTCTTCTTAAAGATCCATTTAGCTGTCCATCAGTCTTGTAACTGCTATTTTTGATCAGGGTTAGTTGGGGGAGGTGGACCTATCCAAGGCGGGGGTGCATGCAATGAACATACTTGCAAAGAATCTCACACTATGGGAAATTAGAGACGCCAGTTAGCCCACCTGCATGTTTCTGGAACACAATACCAGCCAAAAGAGACTCACATGACACAGGGAGAACATGCTGGGATGTCAACTGAAGCTTCCACTTTTCCACATCCACTGCATGAAAATTATGCAAAGGTTTGCTGGATAGGTGGTAGATGTATTTTTGTTCATTTTCCCAACTTATTTCAGTAATTGCTATTGAGACTATAATATATATGTGTGTGTGTATGTATATATATATCCACACACACACAACTTGAATTCCAGAAAAGTTGGGACGTTTTTTTAAATTTGAATACAATGAAAACTAAAAGATTTTCAAATCACATGAGCCAATATTTTATTCACAACAGAACATAGATAACAAATGTTTAAACTGGGAAATTTTACAATTTCATGCACAAAATGAGCTCATTTCAAATTTGATGCTTGCTACAGGTCCCAAAATAGTTGGGACAGGGGCAACAAATGGCTGAAAAAGCAAGAAAGTTTAAAAAGATTCAGCTGGGAGAACATCTAGCAACTAAGTTAATTGATATCAGGTCTGTAACATGATCAGCTATAAAAGGGATGTTAGGGATCTTAGAGAGGCAGAGTCTCTCAGAAGTAAAGATGGGCAGAGGCTCTCCAATCTGTGAAAGTGCATAAAAAGATTGTGAATACTCTAAAAACAATGTTCCTCAACGTCACATTGCAAAGGCTTTGCAAATCTCATCATCATAACATCATCAAAAGATTCAGAGAAACTGGAGATATCTCTCCGTGGTCTTCGGGCCCTCAGACGACGCTGCATCACTCATCGGCATGATTGTGTCAATGACATCACTGAATGGGCCCAGGAATACTTCCAGATAGCACTGTCGGTAAACACAATCCCCCGTGCCACCTGCAGATGCCAACTAAAGCTCTATCATGCAAAAAGGAAGCCATATTTGAACATGGTCCAGAAGCGCCATCATGTCCTGTGGGCCTCATTTGAAATGGATTGTTTCAAAGTGGGAAAGTGTTCTATGGTCAGGCGAGTCCAACTTTGACATTCTTGTTGGTAATCATGGACTCCGTGTCCTCCGGGACAAAGGGGAGGGAGATCCAGCGTGTTATCAGCATTCAGTTCAAAAGATACTAATGAAAACCTGAAGTAAAACCTTCTGAAGCACAGAGAAATAGAAGAATCTTAGATGGGCCAAAAAGTTACAATTAACAACTTCATACTGGCTGGATTTTGAATTACTGGATAACAGTTTTTGTTGATTTTGAATATTTTTATGTTTTGGATATGAATTCAAGGAGACTCTGGAGTCATATTGATTACCAGAATAATTCTTCTGTTGAGAAGGAGACAGACTAAATGGAAACATTTTAAATTCAATAAATATGCAGGGTGATGAGTGAAAATATATTAGAAATTGTCCTTTGTTGAATGGCTTGCATTTTTATCAGTGTTGTCAGCAGATATACAAAACCTTAGGTATGAAGGAAATTTTACCTTACAGTTTGACATCGAGTTCCAGTTTGAGTTATGTATCTTAAAATTGTTTTTCTAACACTCGGCAACTCAAATTCGTCACGGCCCAGCAGCTTGTGGCTGCAAACCTAAATAATATTAATGTCACACTACTGGATCTGGGTACTATTAAAATAATGAGTAAGCTAATTATTAAGCAGAATATTGAGATTTGGAATTGAAATAAAAAGGAATCAGAAGGTATTTATAATCTGCTATAAAATAACCGATCCGCTCTGCTCCAGCGTTTTGTCAGCTGTAGAACTGTGTCCCATTTTGGCATTCCGGGCCCCTCTTCGTGTTTCACAGCCCATTGATGGGTTATTTTCATTTCCCTCTCACTTTCATCAGTGAGCGTGATTGAGAGGGCCTGGTCATGTGACTTCTTTCAGAAGATGAAGCGTTCTTATGAATGAGCTCGGCCTACACGTAAAGCTCCTGTCCTCGATAGCTCTACTCAGCCTGACCTTCAGCACATGTACCTCGCTCTCGGTCTGGAGGGACACACAACTTTCCCCATCAGTTTGGTTTTCATTTTTTTTTTTTACAGATGAAGGTGGATATAAGGGCAAATTCATTTCCACAAGCTGTCTGCTTCTCCTCCCCCAGGCAACCAGACCCCTGCAACATTTGATCAAATTGAAATTGGGGCGTGTTGTTTTATTTCTCCTTTCCCGGCTCAATTTGGAAAGGCTTCCCCCACCATCGGTGTCTGTTTATCTGATTGTCTGTTAGCAGATTGAATCAAATGAAGGACAACATCAGGGGTCCTTCTCAAGGTGACGAGGCCCCACCTGCTACGCACATAGGAATTGCTTTAAAATTACCATCACTCTTTATTTACAGTGGAAAAATCAGTGTGAAGGTCGGGTTTCAGTTAACTGGCCGTAGCCCAGCAAATCAATTGGAAGTTCAGGGTTTCTTGAACCATCTCAAATTACGTGCCACTGGGTATTACCTGCACTATACTGTGTTATAGCTTTTTTTGATTATTTCAACCTTTGAAAGTAACTTAAATGTCAGTTTTGTTCAATTAGTATTAAACAGTTATACGAGTTAACATGAACTGTAATTCATAGCTCATTATGTTATACACCTGTACTGTGTTTATGGCTCATCTTACTGCATGCTGTTTGCTGCACAAACATTTAGGATTCCTATTTTTTAATGCTATATGTTGCCCTTATTGTCTTTTGTGATTCTCACAATGAATCTAACTGTTTTATGTGTCTCGGACTTCTAGGTGCTCTGGTGTTCCTTCTGCTGTCCAAAAACAGCAGTTTGCATCCTGAGGTGGAGAGGCATTCTGCCCGAGGTGTCCCCTGTCTTGTTCTCTATGTTTCCAGAGATCACATTCCCCTGAACTGGAAATGTGGTATGGAAGATGGATTCATATATGTAAGCACTCAAGAAACACCTCCAAAACAATATCATAGCGAATGAAGATGAGGAGAGATGGATTGACTCGAAGTTCCTCTTTATGGTAGTTTTTAAAGGGTAAGGAGCATACGCTGATTACAGCACGTTGCTGCGCCCCCCACCTCAGGGATGAGAGCCTGAGTGTAGCCATGGGGGAGGAGATACCTTAGCACCACACTAATCCAAATGGACCAGTGGGAGTTTTTTCCCCAGTTGCTGGAGTGCCAATCCTGCTACCAACCCCCAAATTAGGGCTGGATGTATCTTAACGTCATACCCAGGACAAAGCAATTACAGGTTAAGAGCCTTGCTCAGGGGCCCAACGGAGTAGGATCACTCCTGGCGGATTTGAACCAACAACGATCAGATCGCTGGGACAGATCCCTAACCTCAGAGCCATCACTCTCCCCTGTTTTTAAAAGGACCGCACAATAAGTAACTATAACACAGAGACAACATGGCAGGCAAATACAGGGAGGTTACACACTGGATGGGAAGGCTCACACACGGTAAGGCAGTGTACTACACTAGAACATGTCAGGAATACATATGCAACACAGGTAAGCGCGATCCTCAGAAGTATTCACACTAACAAATACATACCGCAACTTACAACAAGACATACACAAGGGCTATATACATGGCTTACGTGCATGCTGGGATATGCTAATCCCACTGCCACCACAATACATTTCAATGAACGTTTTAAAACAGAACCATCTTTGGTGGATCCATCCATCTATTCTCCATACCTGCTTGTCCAATTCAGGGGAACGGGGGTCCAGATCCCATCCCAGAAGCTACAGGACCAAGGTACGCAATAACCCAGGATGGGGCACCAACCCATCACATAAACGCACACGCGGGATTCACACCAATGAAGAGTTTGGTAGCTCCAAATTCACCTTAACATGCTTTTGAAATGTGGGGGAAACCCGAGTACCCAGAGGGGAGCCCACAACCAGACGGGGAGAACATGCACACTCCATCCACGGAATGCTAGGCTGAAGACTTGAACCCTGGCCCCAAATGTAGGCGGCAACATTGCTAACCACGCTACTTCTCAATGGATCCAGGTCGCTCAGCTGTTCTGATTATATCATTGTCACTTTTAGCCGCTAGTTTGCTATAATGTGGATGTAAGTGCCACAGTCAGTTCACTCAGTGACTGATACGGTGCAACGCAGCCTCTGTGTTTGTTACTTGCAATTTCCTGGACCTGTTGAGTGTGATGGAAGGAGTGGGGGACACGAAGTGGGGGGGGGGGGCAAGGTCAGTGCTGCAAGGAGGTAGAGAAAAGCTGGGACCTTGGCAGGAATGAATCATCTCTGCTGGTTATTAGATACCCAGCTCTGGTTTGCTGGGTACCTAATCTAACCAGTGAGGCTGGTTCACTTGCTAAGGACTCTGAAGTCCTCGGTGCATGCTGGGGCAGCCACTAGAGATGGTGCTCCAACATGGTGGATGAAAAGCTCTCAGAGAAAAAAAAATTGAAAATTTTATTTTTTTCCCAGTCTGCTACTTCCTGGACACATGTCCATTCTGCAAAGGGCAGTACAGCACATCGATTTTAGAGCAGACTTTCCCTAGAGATCTGATGACATCAGTGTCTATGCAAACATTTCACTGGAGGGAACACAGATCTGTCCTGCTTAGCTGAACATATACTATACACCTTTATTCACTGAACTGACATTAATCAAATATGGAATAAACAGTCTGCCGTCAATATTTCATCCTTGAATGAAACTGCCTAACACTTTGAAAGGCATGTTATACATTAAATTAAGTGAAACTCAATCATTTAAGATTCAGATGCAGTGTTGAGTGTCTCATTACTCACTGGATGGACGGTTGTCCCCATCCCTGGTTCCTCCGGTTGGGGCCAGGGAGGGGGGGGGGGGGGGGGCAGAGATTCATACCAATTACTCTTTATGTCTCCAAACGCTTCTGAAATAGAAAGTAGAATAACTGGCAATTTGTCCGCAGAAATGATATGCATTTTTTTGTGTTTTAATCAGAGGTTGAGTGTCAGCTCACTGAAGTGTGTATAGTCAGTCTCTCCTGTCCTGGAAGCTGGTTTGGAGTTTTGATGCAGTTTTTGAGGATCATTATGGTCTGTCCACCATAGGTTAGTGGGCAAGAGAGTGATGGCTGTATTGCTGTTTTAAACAACTCTTTAAAAACAATACCTAATAGGTTTTGTGATGCATTTTGAATATAAATTGCCTGAATTCTTTCCAGAGAATAATCAAAAGCCACTGTCTTTGTTTCACCCATTTACGCACGGCGAACTGCGTAACTTTTCTGTAGACCTTATTCTCTGTGATTACACCAGCTGTGTTCTAATTATTGTCTTCTTGTTAAGGACCCTCATATTGTCTAAGTGTATAATTAAGAAAGAGGGACATGATATAGACATCTGATCTTAAATTTCTGTCCCTCTAATGAAGTGTAACGACATCCACAATCTGTGCCTGAAGATGTTATATACCATAGTCACAAGAGGCTCTGTTTTGGGAGCGAATGAGTGATTCTCATCTACAGAAATAACTTGATTTGTAAGGTCATATATCTGGGTTAAACCACATATTGATTTTGAAGATGTTGTGCACTGACTTCATGTGTCTCACAGAGGTTGCTTGGAGTGTTAAGTTTCAGTTTCGAGTTTGATTGTCACATGCATACCAAGGAACACAGTGCAATTCCTGTGCCAGTTGCTAGAGATACAGAATGGTACAGGGAAAAAGAGAAGGTGGAGAGAAAGAAAGCCAGAAGACAATAGAAGAGAGGAACCAAACACTCCCAAGTAAGGAGAAAAAAAACCCTCTGAGGGTTCAAAGTCAACTGGCTGCCCAACCCCCCTGGGCATGCTAACATTATAGACGAATAGGAGTGGGCTTGCTTGCTGTCGCATCCACAATGTAACGCTTCCATGGGACTGAAGAGCTCAGATACTACTCACCTAGGGAGAAAGGCAGGGGACAAAGGTGGTTCAAACATTAGCTACATTGATGAACAAGCACAGTAGATAAAAATGGCATCTACAGTAACACCAGCAGCCACAGAGATTGTGTGTTAATGTATTACGGTGTGATATAATACAGAATGGACAGATACAGGTCACTGCTTATATAACAACTTGATGACTTGAGGGAAGAGTGTGTGTTTGGTGGTGCGATAGCACACTTCAAAGGGCAGGAGCTGGGTGGCTGGTGTCATTGGTGATGGACTCTGGGGGGGAGATGTATGCTGATGAATCTTCCTGGTTGTTTGGACAGTCCTTTGTAGCAGGTTTAGGTCCTGAGCAGTGTGTACCCCATCCACACCATGATGCAGCCAGTCAGGATGCTATCAATGGTGCAGCAGTAGAGGTTCACCAGGTTTTCGGTTCCCAACCCAAAGATCTTTATCCTCTCTAAGAAGAACAGTCTCCGTTGAGCCTTCTTCAGGATGCAGCTGGTGTTTAGAGCCCATGAGAAGGAGTCTGTGATGTGGATGCCCAGGAACATGAGGATGTTGAGATACATCAATGAAATATGAGGAGGAAAGAAGGCCATGAAATTCAGATTTTGATAATACCTCTTTCAGGATAATACATTCAACTCATATTCCTGAGCAAGGATTCCTATCCAAGGCAGTACAGGGCACATCCAACTGGAGGTCAGTCCATCATAGGATACTCACACACACTGAAATTGTGTTTATTAGTCTATGGCCGTATCTTAGGACTACTAAAGAAATCTTGGACAAACACAGAAATAACATGCGCCCACACACACAGACATACACGCACACACACACACACAGCAAAGGCAGGATTCAGTTCCTCCACCCTGGAGCTGTGAGGCATAGTGCTTCACACTAAGCCACCATACTGTCCCAGGAAATATTGCATTTCTATATTGTCTTAATTTTTGATCATCTGAGTTTTGTGTCCTCGTCCTTAAGAACAGATAAAATCACACACAATGATCAAACCACTGAAGATTTTATAAGCCTTGCAGCATCATGGTAGCACACAGCTGTTACCTTTATGAGGGCAGTCTACAGCTTAGCTGATTAGGAGATCAAAAAGCCTGTTCAGATGTAGAATTTGGCCCTCAAACTCCCACATTTTTCTTAGGCCACCAAGGATCAGTGTTTATTTCACTGAAACCTGCACATTTGTCTAAGCCCTGCCCTCGAAACGGGAAATATTGTATACAAACATGTTGCTCGTTCCCAGGGCCCCATGTCACGTACATCTGTTCGCGGCCTCTTCCAAGTTTATCTGTTTCTTTTAAACTTTAATAATGAACATGATGCTGGGTTAACTCACTTAATATTTAAAGATATCAAGATCTTTTTTAACCTTTGGGCCAGTTTTCCTTTTTAGTAAAAGTGATTAATTTAGCATGCTATAAATCTCAGAAAAAAAGGTAACATGCATTGTTGATCAGGATTTTGATTTTGTAAGATTTTTCAAGCATTTCTTTTTTCCTAATCATCTTCCTGATCAAATTGTGTTTGCCATGCAGATATAATTTCTGTCCATGGTTTTAAATAATCGAAATGACATTTTAACAGGGTTTAACCTGATAGCTGCACATAATATTATTACCTTTAGATGACCTTATGGATTTTGCTTGAAAGCAATTTTGGTCAAAATGAGAGCTTGTTATCATTCTCGAATAGTCAGATTCTTATTTAGATATAAACCAGCTGTAATTTTACTCAGAAAACCAGAAACACCCCTAGAAAAAGTGTGATTCTCACTCACACTGAGTTCTCTGTCACCGGGGTGGCTTTCACATTGCCAGCAAAACAACGACCTTTTGTAAGGTGAATGTATGCAATTCAAAGTGTTGGGTATCAGGCAGGGACCCGTTGTTTGATCGCTGAAGCAGGACATTTTGAAGGCAATTTGCTTATACATAAAACCTTGGGGAATTCCTAAATGCAGTTTATTTTATTATGTAAAGAAAAATTCATTGAAATAAGACATTTTTAGATGTAGACTTTTTCATGCTGAACGTTATAGCTGACCTGCTTGATGCCTGCGTAAAAAGTATTGATTCCTTGGTTTGTTTGCAAAGAGTATTGCCTTTCTTGACTTTTAATCAGTGCAATCAGCAAACCGTTAGCATCGTACCCAGTGTTTATCAAGGTATAATCATACATTGCATTCATCAAGTGTTGGCCATTTCTTCTTTGGTATACGTATATATATATCCATCTTCCAACCACTTAGACCTTGAGGGTAGAGTGGAGTTTCTCCAAGGCAACATAAGGGGGAAGGTAGGGCGAAAAAGGGCAAGATAGCGGTCCACTGCAGAGTGTATACGACCCAAGGCCGGCTCGTGGCATAGGCAATATAGGCAAATGCTAAGGGCGCCATCCATCCAGGGGGCGCCACAAACAGAGGAAGAAAAAAAG
>JAAGVU020000044.1:6130488-6147136 GCA_011763525.2 Mormyrus iriodes | reverse complement strand
TTAGATAATTGCATTAATGAGAAATTGAACAGGTGTTCCTAATAATCCTTTAGGTGAGTGTATATATATATATATATTACATACTCCCTGCATCTCACTGATGAAGGGCGTCTTCCTTGCTATATGGGACTTCAGTCCTGCTTCTAGGAGCCTGATATAAACTGTCCTAGCAGTGCAGTTAATGTTTCCCATTCCTTTTTAAGGTCACTTGATGCCATCCTCCGATTCATGAGAAACTGTTAGATAAGTTATTGGTCATCTCTGGCATTAGAAAGTCGCTTCCGCCCTCTATCTGGCTGGTTTCTGGTCATTCCCAGTGTCTCCCACTTCACCTTGTTCTTCTGTCTTAGAAATTAGTAGTTCATTTCAGTAGATGTGATTCTGATAGCTTAAATGTTAGAATGCTTTTACAGTGTTGGGAGCTCACTGAGCAGAATGTAGTTTAAAGGTGCTCGAATGGCTAATTCTGAAGAAGACCTTGCTTTGCCACCCTGCTGTAACAAATTCAGCTTCCCTTAACAGGACTAGGCTGTATTTTGTCGCATTTTGTTCCCTACCAGCCTGCACACACGTTAACAAAACGTGGGTTTTCTGTACAGCTGAGCACCTGGGCTGGATGACTGTTTTCTCTCACTAGGGGGCAGTGTTCTTCCTAATGTACTCTCATATGCTAGCAGCCTTGCTTTCCCAAAGACAGCAGAAGAGGACTGAGGTTAGCATTTTCAGCTCCCATTCATTCATTCATTAGAGACATGCAGCGAGTAACCAGAGCTTTTTAGACATGGTAGCAGAAAATAAACGAGTGGGAAACGCATCTCTTCATTTGTTCCTGCTGTTCTTTACAGGTAGAAGACTCAGAAACCTGAAAGAGCAGAACAATTCCTGAAGAAGATTATGGAGAGGACCTGACCTAATGGATCTTTTGAAGCTAACAGCATTATGTCACTCTCGCCTCCAACAGTATGGGGAATTTTTCAGGGATAATAAGATTCTTTAGGGCACGTATTTTATAAAACCATTATAGTTTTTATTTAAAGTGTCTGATGAAGCCTTGTCTTGGTGCCTGACGCTTCAGTGTCGCTGTAGGCTGAGTACCCTGCTCCATCTAGTTTCCATGACTACTTGTTCAGTGCAGGGTCACAGAGAGACTGAAACATATCCAAAGCCTCTGTATGACACCCTGAATGGGATGTCATGTCCATTACAGGATACAGCCTCACACCAAGAGATAGTTATACACTCTACAGGTTAAATCACATGATGGGCGGAAACCCGCTTGAGCAGAGTGAGGAAAAAGCTGACTCTGCACACCTAGGAGCAGGCGGGACTCAAACTCATAACCACCCCACCACCTTCCCACATTCTCAGAGTCCTGTTTTGAGAATACCTGGGAAGCCAGCGAGCGGAATCCAAACAATGACTGGTCATATATTTTCATCAAAATAGAACAGTGCAAATATTGATGAATTAAGTAATTAAGCATTGCTGAAACCACTGGTTTAAGCAGACACAACTTTTAAATACAGAAGAAAAGTTTAAAGAGTTCATGAATCTATTTAATTATATGTAGTCAAAGTGATGCATTTGTTTACTGTATTTAATTGTTCGCGTATAAAATATGACCCAGATGACCAGGAAGGGAACAGTATGTAGCCTGCATCTTCAGTCATTGCGAGTCAGCTGGGAAATCATGTGGAATCAGTAATATCTTCGGATGGAGCAACAGCATTCTGGGAATATGAAATGGGGAGCACAGACTTTAGTTTATGAGGGGGTACAACATGAATACTAATGAGAGATCAGAGGAAGAAGACTAGTAATCGTGAGGCAAATTGTGCTCCTTCTAATCAGGTTTACAGCCGAAAGCCTGAGGAAGCTCTAGGGGAATTGGCAAAATCTATCAAAATACAATGCGCTTTCTTTGCTTGTTAAAAAAATGGAAATTTGTGAGGAATTTCATCAGCATTCCTCGATCTGACCCCTAGAGGTGCATCTTTATGCTGCTGTTTGAGGGAGTTAACTGCTACTTGCTACTTTAATTGAACATACCGTCTGACAAGTCATTTGCCTCCTAATCCACGTTCATATCTGAGCCCCTCTCTCCAAATCCAAATAAATGACTTTCCTCCTCTAATCCTTATTGGACCAGCACTGCTCCAGTGGCTCATCTTGTTTTGGCACCAATTTACAAACCATCCAGTTCTATGTAATGGTGTCAGAAATGGGTAACTGACAGGGATGTTGAGACGAATTTGGCCTTCTTGGAACACATTAATTCAGGACCTGTCACTAAACCTGTTCTAATTGGACGCTTACTGGGGACTAAGAGAAGACCTTGAGGGGTATCATATTCCCTGTATCTAATGACTTTCAAGACATTTTTTCAATAAAAGATAGCTGTATCTTTTTTAGTAAAACTATTTTCCAATGCACCACACTGGCGATTGACACCCTCTCAGCAAAAATGCCACAGTAAAGTACACAAACGTGTGATACAAAATGCAAAAAAAAAACAACATTTAAAGTTTTGTTTAAAAGGGGGATATCATCTCCTTTTTAAGATGCATTTAAACAAATGAAAATCCAAACCCGTAATCCTCTATGTGTAAGGTAACAGTGCTCTCCGCTGAGCCAACATGCTGTTCCATCCATCCATCCATCCATCTAAAGACATATACCTTATGCGGTTTCATTTCCATGACTGGCAATGCATGACAAAGTCACAATCTTCATCCTACGTCTAGCAGTTATGGATTTGGTCCATATGTAAAGAGTGGACTGATCTTCACACCGTCAGCCAGAGTGCTCTTACAAAAGCCCTAACATAGTCTCAACACCTGCTACTGCAGCGGCATCACAGTTAATTAGACTTCAGAAAAGTAAAGAAGGGATCAAGTTCCCTGGACTATAAAGATCTGAGAATGATGCCTCTAATTAAAAACGTTCCTTATGTCCATTTTCAATTATTTATAGACTTCTGTCCCTACCTAGGAAACATTTGTCATACTCTAAAACTGTTTGTGCTAATAAACATAAATTAATTAAAAATCCAATTTAAAGGCCTGTTCATCCATAAAACAAACAAACAGACAGAAATAAGAAAACACTGGCGGCCTGTTCTCTGTGAGGCCCGAAAAGGCTCTGCACTGCCAATAACTCTCTTCTACAGTGGCAGAGAGAATAGGGCATGAGAGACTGTCTATTCACAGGTGTTCTTTCGAAATGAGATATTGAGATACGGCGAGATATTGATGAAACACCATCTGTGTTTCTATGCCTCGAAGGTCCACCCTGCAGATTATCTGGTGTGTCGTTTTACATTTTCTAAGAGAACGGAACAGGGAGGTGGAAAAGCAGTCAACTGGACGATTGAATATCAATGACAATGAGTCGCTGTACCAACCTAGACAAGTTGTTAAGTTGTTTTGAGCTTAAACATTTGCGCGGTGTAACATTTGTTAAAATATTTTCTATAATGTGGAGAATTACACATTTACATTTTTGATACCTTTAAACATCATGACATCGGGTGGCTACGTAGGTAAGTTTAATATCAGAATTGGTGTCTGATGTTGTGCATTGGCCTTAATAAAAAAAAAAAAAAATCCATGAAATAAAACCATGTTTTAAAGTAATTACTACCTGAGCTTATTGAATACAAAAAGGATATCCAAAAACAACAGAAAAGGAACTACAGAGTCAGTATGGTCTGAACCAAATACGAGGTTGTTCATCAACACTGCCTCAATCAACGGGAAATCGTAAGTAGGCTGTCACTGAATGTGTGATGGCATCGTATTCACCGAACCTGTATAACAGTGACCACAGCCATGACCCCAAACCCTATCCAATGAGAGTAGCAAGAATGCCCTTTTGTGATAATACGAAAATGACTCTGAAATTTGAAAATGCATTTAGGGCTGTATGCTTTATTGTTTAAATAACCAATGCTTCAGCATTTTCATGACTACCTTCATGTCCTATGTTTGACCTAGACTTTTAAATGGAGATGGTATCCATTCCCAAAGGTTTACCCTCAGGACGAAACAGCAGATAACAGGTTTTGCCTCTGGCTTACTTATAGGGACATCAATGCTCCGCAAGGGAGTTTAGCTAGAATACTAACTACTCCTCTCCCTCACATCGACATGCACGCCGATCCGAAGGAAGCCGACCACAATACCCAGGATGGAGGACGCAGAAACAATTGCACGCATAGTACAATCCCAGACGATAAGGTTCAAAAGAGACCAATACGTCTAATTCAGCAGTGGAGGCAGCAAAGGCTCATTCAAACAGGCCGGACCTCTTTGAGGTGGTGAAGCGCTGGGGCCCAAGACGCCGGTTCTGAGGTCTCTGCAAATGGACAGGCAATTCAGAAAACAAGTATTTTGGTCCAAGCGAAACAATTAACTAAAGAACACATTGTGACTCGTAACAAAAGGGCAACAATTATGATTATTACTATTATTTCGTGTTCATTTTTAGAGGCATGGATCAAAGGAAATAACAGGACATTCGTTTTAGGTGAAAAACGCAGACAACATGACTCATTATTATTCATTTTTTTGTTATTATTAACAATAATGCTACCCAAAATCCTTCCAAAGGTGTACCGCTGCTTATCCATTTCAAGGGCACAGTGACCCTGTCCCAAGAACACTTACTATGGGCAATTTCGAATGCTAGGGGTCTCAGCCCTGGAGGAGTGCGATTGTGCTACCTACTTCTGCCAGAAATATTAATGGCCAAGATTTATATTACGGTTACTTGACCTTCGTCTTGTTTGTTGCCGATTTGATTTCAAGCGCACAGTTTGGCATATAATCACGTAAAAAATTAGGGACAGAAACAAGAACACTCTTTTACACGTGCTAATGCTTAAGCAATGGATACATGGGGAAAGGCAAAATATAATAATAGAAAGGGGTGAGTAACTTCACAAATTACCTTTATTCGTCAAAAAAACAGTAAGGTAAATATGTTCATTTGGCCACTGGAGAGAAAAGAAGAACCTAGTGTGTATATTTTTATCCTTCTTGGACTGTGGTTGCAAGGACATACTTTGCAGAGAGGATAATGGTTCTTGAAGCAGTTCTCCTCGAAAATTTAAGGCATCAATGTTGGGTTCAATGTTCTAATAAAAATGCAGAGGTTTTGTAGTGTAGAACTAATGTCTGCACATGCCATATTCCATTTAGGGGAGATAGTCTACTATGAAGAGACGTGGATGGGCAGATGTGGAAAGTTCCGGTCCAAAAGCTAAAAATCCAGACCTAGTTTTTCTACCAATCAACCAGTTGAGTACTCTGTGACTGTGACTCTTTATACTCAACTGGTTGACTGAAACAAAATCTAGGTCTGGATTTTTACTTTCTGGACCTGAACTATCCACCCATCCAACTATCCAAAAGGAGCTTTAATCAATCAGGAGAGCAAGTCATAGTCCTTTCTTGTTGTTTATAGCTGTGTCTATGTACTGTACCCATTTTCCAACCAATTCTTTCCACTGGGAATAATTCGTTAGCTCAGGAGGGCACTAACGGTCCATTCACAGGTTGGCCATACGTGTCAATTGATTTATCTTATGAATAGATGAGGTGCTCTTTAGAAATGGCCACAGGATGTGTGTGATACCTTGCTCACTAGTTGCTTTTATGTTTTTGTGTTTCATTTGATGATTTTTTTTCTCATCTAGGGACACCCGACACAGCTCCTCACATTCAGCAACATGACACTGTCAGAAACTGCATATTGACAATGAGATAGAGTGGACAAGGACCCCAAACAGAAGTGGAAATTTCAGCTCCTGAAAGCAAAAATCCAGACCTACATTTTATTTCGACAAACCTGCTGAATTCTCTACGGTGGCACTGAAGTGCAAAACAGAAAAACAAACTAGTTGAAAACACAAAAACTGACACTTGCAGCTCTGAAGTGCGTAACACAAACACAACAAAAGAAAAAAGAAAAAACAATGAGGAGCGGTCCGGAGGTGCGAGTGCAGCCAGTAAATTACGGAAATACGACATCAGCTACTCTGTCTCTGATATCGCTGTAGTTTCCGGAAGACTTGAGGAATGACATCAGCTGTCATGCAAAATCTCATCCAGCATCTTTTATTGCACTATTAAACTATGGTGATGTTT
The DNA here is from genome assembly GCA_011763525.2 of Mormyrus iriodes. Taxonomy (NCBI): domain Eukaryota; kingdom Metazoa; phylum Chordata; class Actinopteri; order Osteoglossiformes; family Mormyridae; genus Mormyrus; species Mormyrus iriodes. The sequence goes on along the minus strand of JAAGVU020000044.1, from coordinate 6,140,987 downwards.
TATCAATATACCCATATATTTAACTTCATAGTCACGTTTTATCGCTTATTACCGTACATAAAATACTTTTAGGAATGTTTTAAAAAGGCGTGTGTTTTATTAATTACTAAACAAAATCATTCGCATTTAGGCTGGACAGTATAACTATCATGTTTTGTTATGGTTTAACTGACATATTATTAGATTATTAGTGCACTTTTAGGTCGACAGCTGTATATGTTATTGATTATAACCATATATATATAACTCGATAAGCTCGTCCTCTATCAGGTGTGCACCGTACTGCTTCTGAGATGCTTCCATTACCTAGTGCCCCAAGGGTGCATGTCATTCTGAGAGGTGTAACCTTACTAGTGTCTGCCCATAATCAGTTTAAGGCTCCTGGCTTGACTTCACCATTATTAATTAATCTTTTTGTCCCTGGAGAAACAACATCATGCCTGTATTGTTCTGGGATCTACAGAAACACTTCAATAATACATTGAACCTCAGTTTGAAATAAATTTAAATCAAGTATATTAATCACATACATGATCTCTATTTTATATATTTTCAGTATAAATCTTCTGAACGAATCTGGAATCCATCCACAAGTATCTAAACCTTCCTTGGCATGTAAAAGCTCGCAGCTGAAAATGTAGACGGCACAGCCATATCAGTACAGCGCTGTATCATTGGCTGTTAGCAGTCAGGGTTTGACATCTCAAGAAGCTTCCCAGCCCTTTGCACCATGTAATCTGCATTTCCAGTCCCCATCCCATAACCAAAATGCCTTCCCGATGGCGAATCCTTAAGTCCACCCCAGGTCTGTTGCTCACTTAGACTGACCAGCTTTCCAGTGGATAAATTGCAGTACTCCACTAGCATATTTCACAGTAGGGATGGAATGGTGTTGCCTTGGTGATGTGGCTGATTTGTGTTTGTGTTCCACTGTAACGTTTTGCTTTAACACCAAATAACTGTCTGGACCCCACAACCTCTTGTTATTTCTCTTCTAACATCATCATAATTTTCTTTTTTTAAATCTGAATGTGTTTTTTTTCCTTTATTTCTTCATACTTCCCAGTTTAAGGAAGTCAGATTTGTAGAGTACCTGAGCAATAACAGACAAACGTGCCCCTTCTGTACTTATCATAGCCGCAGAGCTCTCTGGGTTATTTAGGGCTGTCAGTGGTCTCCTGATGGTTTCCCTGACAAATGTCCTCCCTGCCCAGCCATTCCACTTCGGAAGCTCTGAGCTTCTCTAAGCACATTCTCAGTGACGGTACATGCTTGCCACTTAATCGTTAATCTTACTGGGCTTCAATGGATATTCAAAGCTTTTGAAATATTTTTGTACCCTTCCTCTGAGATGTTTTCACGTTATCTTAGAGCTGTGATGAAAATCCTTCATCTTTGGCATGGTATTTTTACATGGAATACTTTGGGAAATTGCGTGAATACCTTTTTTTGCAGCCTATTCTTCTCTGTACTCATAGCATGAATTCTGAACGCAGTTGGGTGCACCTGAGACTATTTACAAGTCTAAGTGCTTTTTCATATTTTAATTTGAATACATTTAGTTTTTCAGTCTATCTTTGCTACTTTTTCTCTTACATTTATGGTAAAAACTATACATAAGTTGACTCCCCGACAGCTGTACCCATGTTATATATTATCCTTTTCACTTTTCACTTACATCCTTTTGAACAAAATTGTCTGCTGAATTAATGTAGGTAAACGTTATGTAAAGATATTTTAATATTATTCTGTAGTAGCTATATAGTGTAATGCAGAAATGTGGATCTGTGCACCCCCGACATCCAATAGAGTCATTTATAATGATTTTAAATTATGGGGGGAAAATGACACCTGCAATAAAATTTGGTTGTAAGGGTATTTGTGTTGTAAGTGTAGACCTTAAAGGGGCAGGGTTAGGCCTTAAAGGGGCAGTGTAAGGCGTTAAAGAGGTAGCGTAAGATGCTAAAGGGACAATGTAAGGTGTTAAAGGGGTAATGTTAGGCCTTAAAGGGACAGTGCAAGGCATTAAAGTGGCAGTTGATCCACAAGGTCATGAAGAACACCATGCTTCATTATTATTATTGTGTCATATTTTCTTATTGGTTGAATTAGCTATCAGTTTGTTATTTTTATACTGAAACACATTTTACTATAAACCTTTTTTCTTTCCACTGAATAATTCTATTCATGATACTTTTCATCAGCTATCCAAATTAATACTTGATCAATGCATCTAAAGGAACAGGAGCGAACAGGTTACTGAACACTATATAAGCAGGACAACGTGGGACATTTTTTAAAAGAACCATTTAAAAATAAGGATGCAGGAGATCAATGAGACAATCCTGAATAAAGTCTTGAGGAGGCCTGCTGTTTGTTTATTTTTACTGCTTTTGTAAATATCGATTCCAGTCATTTTCCCAGGGGCCAGTGCTAGAGTTCAGATGACCTATTCATGGAGAGTGGTGAAAGATGAATGGGTTTGTCATGGCCGTCTTCTGCAGAACTCCGTCAATGAAGTGTTCAGCATCATTTAAGCTTTGATGCCATTCATTTACGCTTTCTCCTTATTCAGCAGAACAGCATGTCAGCAGCACCTCGCTCTTCCTGCTCTCTGTTGTACAGAATGAGCAGCAGGACTGTCCTGGCATTTCCTGTTTATGGTGCATGTGGTTCTGCTGAGGAGAACATTTTTCTCGATGGCATCATCCATCAGACAAACAGACGCTACTGGAAACTCCCCAAATAATGACTTAGTGGGCCCCCGCAGAGAGGAATTTTATTTGGGATTGTTTTCTATGCGTTACTTCATTGCAACAGTCATCGCCATGCCGAAATCGTACGTAAATTTTGATCAAGATACAATTTTTACCATGGACATAGTTTTTTTTAACCTATATATATATTTTTTCCTCAATCAAAACACTTCGCCATGGACAAGTTGGTCTGTGTACAGACAGGGTGATGTTTCCTGCACAATTCTTCTAGATTACCAATTAAGCTTATAACCATATGAATAAACAATCCTCTACACAGATGGTCTCTGTTATACCCATTAAACTTTTAATTGACATTTAATATATGAAGAAATTCTTGCTTATGCCCCCAATTATTATAACAGAGACAAAGTAATTTTTGTTTTATTATCTTGATTAATTTACTTGTGGAAAAAGTAATATAGCCGCTTAGTCATACACATTTCCTTTATATACTGAATACATTATGTACATTTGTGAACTTTTATATTAGCATTTGCTGATAAATACTGTATATTGTAAAATACTAAAACTTACTTTATTGTGTCATAGCATAAATAAATAGTGACTCAGAGCACTCAGGATACCGGTCGAAATGCCACCCATTTAACGAAAAATGGAAACAACAGTTGCTGCGTACAGTGCCACAGTTGTATAATGGCCTTACTTTGCTGTCAGATTAGTAATTCAGAGCACAATAAGAGTTGCCAGACATAAGAGGGGCAATGTTTTATTTACCAGTGCCATGCTGCCTTCTAATTATCGCCGGGCCAAAACCGTTAAAGGCACTTTATGAAAGGAGAAATAAAACAGAAAATTTCCATTGTGCTGGAGGTTTTCCACTAATCCCACACAAAGCAGAAGGCTCTGACCGTCACCGGCTTGCAAATGCTACGTGCACATTATGGGTTTACAAACATCACTTCAGTAGGTTTAACAAACATACAGTATTACAAAGACATGCGTGATTGCCTTTACTACTCTGTTACCTTGTTTATTTTTTCTGTTAGCTAATAAGGAATTTTAGCGACTATTAATATGTAGAGTAAGAGACCAGCAGGGCAAAGAAATGAACAAACAAAAAAATGACAGGTAAATACAGCAAAGTTTGTGATTTAATTCTCCTTCAAACATATAACACATGTGTAGATAACATCTGACAGTTGGCCTTTTCTGTTTATTCTCCCTTTATTTATTGTGGAAGGTGAGGATCATTCTAGAAGGTAAGGACAGGCACTTTTTATGGAGAGCTTCAGCATCAAATGGCTCCAAAGTAGCAGCCAGGCAGCCTTTAAGTCAGGACACATGCTTGAAAACATCAGCTCACTTACACCTCTCCTGTCACGAACACCTGCCTTCACACCATGTGGGTCATGCGAATGACACCAAATACTAACACTCCATTTTATCATAGGTTTACCAAATGTGAGTCTCTGTGAAAAAGGACAAGAAGTGGGATTTCACCATACAAACAACTGGAGTAGAAAAAAATACGTACGTCTGGTTTGATAATGGGGGAAATAAAGGTGTGTGTGATTGTTAGAAACAGAGACAGATATGGCTACTGGGTATCAAGTGGAATGCGGCCACATCATACAGGGGTGGGATGAGTCAAACTCATGGGTGTTTACTCAGGATTAAAGAGGACCTGAATGGGGACAGACTGTACAAAGTGCTATTTCAGGGACCAAAGGAATCAGCTCTCTTCAAGACAGAGCTGGGTGCATGATTCAGGTCACTGGGTAGTGGGGGGAAAAATCAAATCTCTGAATGAGGAACAGGCCATTCTAATTGAGTCTGCATTCCGCAGGGGGCATACCTTAAAATCATGAAGTCACCTTGAAGCTTTCCATCAAATTATAAACATAATATACTATACTTTAACATAATATAATACGATAAAATATAATGAATAGCAAGCAACAGTAGGACTGATCTGAGGGCAGCATCTCAAAACAGCCATTTTAACAGTTACCCATCTTTAATAATAGTTTTTTTGACACCACCCCTCCACCACCGAGTCCTGTACTTTGAAATGCTGTGAAATGCTGCGTGTCATGCAGTTACTGGGTCGCCATGGTCCCCGTTGCAGAAAAGACAGTGCAGCATTTACTGCGCCGGTTGCTGCGTCATCCCCGGCCAAGCGAAACCACTGGCTTTTCTTCGACGAGGCTTGAAGGTGGCCCGATGGAGGCCTTAAGGCTGGCTTTGGCAGATCCAGAGCAGACAGAGAGGGGCCGGGACAGAGCTCGGCGGAAACGTGTCGGGGCTCATGCGTGTCAGTCCGCAGGTCGCCTTTTACACCCGCAGCGCATGTGGTTTTAAGTAGCAGAGCCAGCGGGCTGTTAGTCTGAGATTATGCTCGCTTTCTCTCAGCTTGGCGGGCGCTGCGCTTAATTCCAAACAGCAGCACAAAGTTCTGTTTTATGCCCAGCATCTTTGTTGTAAATCTCTGTGGGGAGGGAGAAAAAAATAAATTAAAAATGTTCACTTTGAACAAATGTGGTCGAGGACGCATATAATTTTTCCTCGTGTTTTTGTCTGCAGTTGGCCGAAAATGGCACATTGATTAGATTTTAGATTCGAATGCAGTCTGAAGCACTTAAACCAAGCGTTTCAATTTGCCCTTCTGCTATTCACACAGAAGGCTTCCCATTCAGCACCTAGAAATCAATAGTAATGAAAGGCTTTCTCCTTTTAATTCCAGGCTTAATTACCCAATGCAAAAAATGAAATGATAACTTATGAAGTGCGAAGACCTGTGTGGAAACTGTCATTACCTGGGAACCTTCTGGGTGTGTAATTTAACTTCACTGCTTCATTATGAGGCGGCTGCTAAGCACTATGGGAAACTGAGGGCAACTGGGCCTATTCCACCACAAGAAGGACATCTGCCACAGTGAGGGCCCAGGGGACACTGATGCACTACAAACCAGTCAAGCAAAGTACAAATGCAATTGCACTGTGTGTTGGGGAGGGGGGGGGGTAAAGGGTGCATGGACAGAACATGTGGGTATGTGTTGGGGGGAGGGGGGGTGCATGGTCACTGATCATCTCACGAGGGAATATTGATTGGCCCATAATTAGTTACACATTTTGCTTGTTCTCAATAATTTATAAATAATTATGTCTCATGCCTTGTGCTCAGTGCTTTCTAAAATAGGCAACCCTAAAATAGAGATGTGATATGGATGGGTGGATAGATAGAAGGATGGACATAAGGATGGATGGATGTATGGGCAGATGGTGTGTTTTATTATGATTTCGTCCTAGCAACCCCACTCGTGACGCCCGGTGCTGAACCCTGCAATCTCTACTTGTTCATTTCATCTTCTGTTTTCCCCCACAATATCTGCCTTATGTTTTTCTTTTGCTTTCTCCAGAAAGAAAAGGCTAAGCTACAAACACAACCCTGTTGATCGTTGCTGAGTCCCTGTGTCACATGACTCCTCCAGCTGTCCTGAGCTAAAACATTTCCATGCCATGTTTTTGGCCTTTGGCCAGACAATAATCAGATGAAGTTACCTTTTTGCAGCATTGTAATTTCAGTTAAAATAATTACTTAAGCCATTCGTAAGGTAAACATTGATCTACTCTTCATCCATCCATCCTTTTAGAATTTTCACTTTCTGTGTTTTGTTTCCTCTCTGACCCAGATGAATCGTGCCTCTACCAAGCAGGACGTAATACTGGAACCTTCTTCCAGGACAGCTGGGGGAATTCCCACAGGGCTGAGCTCTCAGCAGTCCACACTGGCCAGTTTATTGCTGCACCCCCCCCCCCCCGCTAAAGGCTCCTGGGAAGTGGATCCAGTACTTTGAACCGTCATAGACTGCTTTGCTCATCCAGTTAGACGATCAGTCTGACTGGCATTTGTATAAGTATTCTCCAAATTCAGCCAGAAACGACCTGGCTGGGTAAGCGATTGCTAATTCCCTCAGTTTGTTTACTTTCTGTTTATCTTCATAATTACTAAGTGAAAAGGCAGACACACCAAACCACTGCGAGACCAGTGTGACCCGGAAATGCTGCATTCATTAATATAGAGTGCATTAATTAGCCACGTAATGGGGAATATGGATCCTGGGGATTTTAATAAACAGATCATTGAACCTAACAGTGGGTGATAAAAGACCAATAGGCCGAATTTATGGGGGGGTTGCAGTTTACGTCCCAAAGTTATGTAGCTAACATCACTCTCCCCATCCTTTCTTGCTGAACTGTCATGTAGGTCAGAATAATGTTTCATAAATATAGATATAAACGGGGGGGTGTCCTTATTACAGAGGGTCTTATAAACAGTTTGGTTAGATGTGCTCTGCAATTAATTCGTAGTAAATACCATATTTTTGTTACGCTGCTTGCTTCGCCTTATCAGGACCCCACTTCTGCTTTTTCAGATTCTGCATTTTTATTCTCCTGTGCCTTCCTGTAAAGCACCCCCCCCCCCTTCCTTAAGCCCTTGTGCAAACTAAACTAATGACATGGTCTCTAGCATCTGTAAGTCTCCTTGGAAATGAGCTCCGTCCAGTTAGCAAATCAATTAATACAAATGGACATGTCAATAACGGTGGGCGCCGAGGTGCTGAGTTATTTAAAAGCAGGACACAAAGCCGGCAGCCATTGTGAGGGCCTTGCAGCAGCAGGCTTTTCAGGCCGCTTTCGCAGTCAGCACCTTTACTGATGCGTTTTACAGTCTGTCACACATTTCCTGGTTCCACTCTCGCACTCATATGCGAGTACAGCTCCTTATGAAAACAGGAGGGCATCACAACCCACCCTGTGGGTCTTAACAGTGTTCTGAGCTGGCCGTGGCGAGTGTGAATCCGGGATGCAGAGCAGGCCCGGCGATGCCACTGCCCAGCTCCTGGCTTTCAAATTCTGTAAAACTCTGACTGTAGAAAGAAATAAAGGAGAAGGTAGATTAGCACATAGAAGCAGGTGAGTTTTTCGTTTGTTTAGGTTAATGAGATGGAGCGACGCCATGGTGAACTAGTCTCGGTGAGATATGTGAGACTGGCATGCTCACTGTCTGAGGAATACTGTCCTCTTTTCTTTACACGCTGAGTATTAAGTGCCGGTTTTGTAAATATGTATATGTATATGTTTGTCTGTATATTGTAAAATGAGTGGGAGTGCATGGTGGAAACTTAATTCTTATAGATTAATGCAATTATTTTTAATACTGTTTTGTTTTCTTCCTTCCGTCTGTCTGTCCGTTCGTCCGTCCACTGGATAAGCAGTCATGGAGAACGAACAAACGAACAAGTGAACGAACGTTCGTTCTCCATGACTGCTTATCCAGTGGAGTGTCTTCAGTTAGCCTGGAGACCATCCCAGGACACCCTAAACTGCACGCCACCAACCTTGAAGGTCTGACACCACAGAGCTTCCCAAAGTGCCTCCATGATGCCAGTATGTGACGGTGATCTGTCACCTAGCTGATAGTTAGGCTTGGCTGGCTAAACAGGTGCCCCCTTCCTCCCTGAACGCCCCATGTGTCCCATCCAAAGCTCTGAGCTCAGTGACAGAGAGCGAGTCACCTCCACAGGTAGAGGAGAACCCACCACCAACAGGGTCTATATCTATATTTAATTACTCATTTGGTGTAATGAATTTTATATGCACATTTACAACCTGAAATATTCTCACCTGATTGTACCTATAAAATTGTTTAAATACATCAATATCTAAATGTATCAGAATGAAGACTATAGGACCTGGTTACTATAGATACCATTCAATATAACTTAATAACTTTTATATACTTCTAGCTAATAAAACTTCACACAACATTAACCACAAGGACACTGAGGGGTCAGAGGGAGCTCCAGCACTTAATAACAACAGTATATTCTAATAAAAAAGTTTATTTAATAAGACTTGGTCATTTAGGCATAGTATTACATGAATTTAATTATTAAAATTTGCTTGGCAAGCGTCTATCGTACTGAACAGGTATTTTCCACTGCAACTGCGGGAAACTGAAACGCTTTAATTCAGCGTTTCCTCCCTGCTGCTTCAGTGCGATTTAGTTACATCACAACAGTGCAATTCCATCAGCATTCTGAAACACAGATATAAATCTTTAATGCATTTTTTAAATTGCCTTGAAACACTGAACAAGACTGAATTTATTATTAATAGTGATTAAGGCTTAACTAATGCAGTGGGTTTATGTGCATTGCTGTAATTATGCAAGCAATGATGCAGTTAAACTGAAATATTCCACTGCAACAATCAGTCTGCAGTGGGCTGGCATCCCATCCCCTGCCTGGTGGCCTCTGCTGCCTGGGACAGACTCCAGGCTCTCCATATCCCCCTACTAATATAGTAGTTCTTGGAGATATATGGATAAGACAATCACTTAAACAATTCAAAAGTCATTGGAAGGATTAGCCAGGCAAAAAGAAAAAAAAAATTAAAGCACACACACACCAAGAAAGAATGAGAGAAATGATTCTTGGTGTGACCAGCCACTGCACACTGTCCCCACCAGGAGCTGATGCGATGTGACCAGTTTGAGAGCTCACTGCAAAAACTGTACAGATGGTGGGGAGAAGGCGAGACAAGCAAGGCTACGATGCATCTTTCAGAAAAGAGGGGGAAACCACAAAACAGAACTAAACGACGGTGACATAACTGCTATGCCTCATGGGTTAAAAACCGAGTCTGTAGAAGTTTTCCAAACTTTGTTTATGTTTCTCGAGTCTCTCGTCTCCCTTGTAAGTCTGGCTCACCCTTTTTATCCTTAACAAACTCGGAGTCCGTTACGCCCAGCTGGGCACCATTGATCAGAAGTGCTGTATGGGTCTGGGCTCGTTACCTCCTTATCCTTCCTGCCAGCCCAGCCCCATGCTCCTAATCCACCTCTTAAAAGCTCACAGTGGATTTCCTAAATGCGGTTTGGTGGCTGCCGTGCTTGTGCGTCGGATAGATGTGGATTACGAGTCAAGATTCAATTAGCAGCAGTACCCAATTCACATTTAAACATCGTCACCATATAGCTGTCGACGGTTCATGGTTAGCGTTTAGAAGACGTTTTTGAAATAATGAAAGCACATAGTGGTCATTGTTTCATCCATTTAATCATTCATTACCTTGCATGGATGGTTTCGCTGGCCTTGTGGAGATGTGAACATTATTATTATCAGGGTAAACGATGGCTAGTTTTTTCGGAGCATAATTATAATATATGTCAAGTTTTCAGTAGCCCCTGCAGGTAACAGTGTTTATGTATACAAACAGATATTAAATAATCCTTATGCAAGTGAGCAATTCATATGAGGAACACAGACATTTCCAAGTGAGTCACTCCACTATTGTTTACCGAACATGACTTTCTTTGCAAACTGCAGGAATATCGTTGCTTTTAGCAGCAATTAGTTAGTATTCAGCGGCAGCTCCATGTGCAAATAATAACTCAACTCAAAGTACCGTGTGGAGATGCCCGTGAGCCAGAGGAAATTGGGTGAAATGAGACATACGTGGAGTTTAAGGTGTGAAATCTCATTTTTAGTATCCCAGGCAAAAACAGTCAGAGCGGCTAATGATGATGTATTATCGTCAGAGAGACCTGTAAAGGACAGTGAACAGAACCATTTGACATTAGGACTGGGGGGGTATGAGATCAGCACAAGACAGATAAACAAAAAAATCATGTTATACATACATATATACACTCACCTAAAGGATTATTAGGAACACCATACTAATACGGTGTTTGACCCCCTTTCGCCTTCA
>JAAGVU020000044.1:6100749-6122530 GCA_011763525.2 Mormyrus iriodes | reverse complement strand
GTTCTGAAGGCGAAAGGGGGTCAAACACCGTATTAGTATGGTGTTCCTAATAATCCTTTAGGTGAGTGTATATATAACTTGATATATATTTTAAACAGTCGTTTGTATTCAGACAGTAGGGACTGAAATGAAAGCTGCAGATGGTGGAGAGTGTGGCTTAAGCTCACTGTCAAATAAGTATTGATTCTGTCTCTGAGACATTTGAAGTTGCACATTATTATCAGTGACTAAGAATAGAAGCAGCAGGGAATCCATTTTTTTTCTTCAGCCGATGAATCTAAACTTGTAAATGGTTTCATTTTTTATTGGTTAAAGCTACTGATTTAACAAGCAGTTTTCCCAGCAACACATCAGCTCAGAAAGGCCTGTGAAAATAACAGTGTTTATATTTCTCTAATATTCAGATTTCGACAGCATTACTGAGCAATATAATAGGTGTATGTCATCAGATCTTTTAGGGAAGCTGAAGCATAAATTACAGCATTATTTGTCAAAGTCATTGACTTCTTAGCTGTGTTTTTACACACAAAGAAGACTCATTTACATATAATTTGCAGTTTAACGTGCCTGTGAACACAGGAGGAACAGGCATGCATTCACACGGAGGCACACAGAGAGCAAGCACATACGTGCTCAAAAGCACACTGTACGTTTCATCTTTCTCAGTGCTCTACAGTAAAGCTTCATAATGGAATTTAACATGACATCTTAGTGATTGGAGATAGTAAATATTTCATACAAAATAAATAACAGGACTGGATACTTTTTTTAGGATAAGATGGATGAAGTTAATTTGGATTCATCATTCATCTTCATGGTTCTTATCAGATCTGTACTCTATGGGCCGTACCACCCCCAGCATCCCCCTCCCCAAATACATCCATTTATACGTCTCATAAAAACAAAAGTGAATAGGGAAGAGTGAAACTAAAAATTGAAATGGGGGGGGGGGGTTAGGAAAGCCAAAGCAGGTCCTTTTCTCTGGATGTGACACTCTTTACTGCCTTCATACCGGCAGATGTGTGATTGATGCTACTTTTATAAATTATACGCTGAGTAATTTGTAATTGCCAATCATGTCGGGAGCTATTTTTTGCATTTTTCCCCACCCATTCAATGAAGTCCTTAAATGAATCCCATCATTCTAAATAGATTTTAAACAATTTATCACTCCCTACTTCTAAAAATCACTTTAAGCCACCATCTGGCACAAAATTATGAAAGTAAGGACTCTGCCATCTTCAGAAAACAGAATATTTTCACTAATTGCCGAACCCCAGACCTGAAATCATTACAATTCTAATCAATAAGATCTCCTAGGAGATCACAGAGGTTCGACCAAGTAATTTTTGGTCCTGCCTCATGTCCAGTTGGCCACACATGAAAATATGGCAGCTTTAATTGTAGATCTGACATCACAAGAACCATGTGATTTGGTATGCTCCTCTTTGACCTATGGCCTATTAGCCTAAAGGTAAAGCATATACGTAAACAGCATCTGTTTTATATCTGTGATTAATCAAGGAGAATTGGACCTATTAACATCATGTTATGGCAGGGCATCATGGAGGAAGAGACCATCCACAAAGCGGCTCCAACAAAACAGGGTTTTATTAACAAAACAAAACATCAAAACTAAACTAAGGCAGGGAGCAACACCAGGAACAACAATACCAAGGGTAGGAACACAGGAAAATACAATAACTAACATGGTGTAACTATAGCTAAGAAGCACACAACAACACAGGGAAACAGTCACAATGAACCACTTAAAGAAGAACAGGCACTTAAATTCACTACTGACAAGACATGGCGTGGGACAGGTGAGAACCATAACCAAATCATCCAATCACTAAGGGCACAGGCAAAAAGGAACAGGTGGAGTAAATTACAATTAAAAAACACAAGTAACTAGGAAACAGCAGCACAGAGTGCTATCAATGCTAAGAGAAGTCAAAGAACACAAATGAAACAGAACATGAACAAGGCACGGGCAGGGTAACCACAAACAAGACATAACATAACCTTACAGACACCAGGGGACAAAATAAAACCAAAACATAACAAAGATGAGGCAGGCCTCAGGCCAGCCTTGCACTCATGACAGGAGCCACATGCTGCACCCATAGAACTATGCGGCAGCCCGGGAAGCAGGCAGACACACTGGAGTAACACCAGAGGGAGGGCCAGCAGGAACTACTGGCCGGACGGGGTAAAGACACATGGGACAGGGCCAGACGGGCACCGACCCTGTCTCATCAGTTGTTTTTATGTTGAATTCCCTTTGGGTCTTGAACACTAATTTAGATGTAATACGAGCTGTAAGATTTCTGTATAAATATAGGTTTTGGTTGGAGATGCTATGCAGTGGAGCAATTTTCCACATTTGCGGATCACATATAATTTTCACTTTTATTTTCAACCGATTTTTGAAGAGAGGTTGTCATATTTCCATCACATATACACAGAAAAAGATAAAAAAGAATGATTACAAAAAGAGCAGACGGGCAATCCAGTAGGGAAAAGCTGGAATATATTGGTTTTATTCTAAAGCCTCCAGGAAATTAGATTGCAGAGATAAATTAAACATGAGAAAGTCTTGTCTCTCGCTCCTTTGATTAGCACTGCTAGTAAATTGGATTTGTGTAGCTTATGACTTATGACTTTAAAAGGCAGTGCAATTTCAACAGGGTTTCATTGTATGGATATATCCATCACAAAGAGACATCCAATTAAAAGTGTACAATAACATTTAATTGATCTTATCTTAAATTAAAAACATTCCCTTGTCCACAGAATGCTGGACCCCCGCCCCCTTGACAGTGGAAGCGTATGGAACATGATTCCCATGTTCAGTCCTATTCTGCTATGGGGGAATGAAAACCATTCTATAGCCATACAGAATTTTGGATCATACCATTTATCTTTAGCTGGAGGGGAGTTCTTATATAAGAGCATAACTGTCGTGGTCAGAGGTGTCAAATTTCCACTGAAAATTACATATATCTTCCTTATTTGGTGAGAGGTAACATGACATTGCAAATCTCAGTGCAAGGAAGCTTTTTGTAGTATCCTTGAAATAGGAATTTAATCTGAAATCTATTAAAACATGCAGACAGGATTCAAAGTTGCTTTCAATAAAAATACATGCCTAAAAATGCTAATTATTTAAAGATAGCTGAGGTACAAAAATGGCTTATTCCTTTTTGTAGGACAAGGTTGCTGAACTCAAATCATAGGAAAAGGTTAATTAATTTAAATCTCTCCTGGGGTGAAAATCTTCAGCCTTCAGTGACTGGAGTTTGACAACCGGGGTCTAGAATGACGTCAACAACAACTACGTTCCTCAGTTTTTGCTTATCTGAAGCTTAACATCCATGTTTTTTGCATGTCGTTATAATGATCAGAAGATGGAAGACGAAGAGGACAAGAGAAATGAGAGGGGCTAAAACCTGAAACTTACAGCTAGCTTTGACGCTATATCTTTTCATTTGCAAATTTACATGCATTAAAAAAAGTATCATCACAATAGATCAAAGACCTTATAAGGGTCTAACATTTGTTTAATGTAGTATGTAATGAATCTCTTTGTGATGTGTTCATAGCCACTAAGACTCATAATACACACTAATGTGTGTATTCTAAAAAATTACTTTTATATCACATGCTTCTGGCTTTCAAGATTCACCAGTGAAAATGAAAGCTTTGAAATATCCCTTGTTACTCAGCTGAATGGAAAACAACACCTTGAATCGCATCAATTGGCGTCTACTGGACAGACATGATCTGAAATAAACTTTTCCTGACTGTTTTTGATTATGATACTGTTCATGCAGAATTAAATGTGAATTCTTGTTTTGTTCATCTGCTTCTCCATTGCAATTCTGAAAATAAGTATGTGGAAAATGTTCTTTATGCTCAGTATAAACTCCTGGATGGCAGAAAGTGAAACGCGGCAGTCATTTTGAAAAGTAAAACAGCATTCTAGAACAGTGGCTTTGAACAAAATACTGCTGCAGAAATAAACACATTCTGCTTGGCTTGAAGCTTTAATAGTGCTTTGTGAATTTCAGGTGATTATGACTGTAACAAATAGACATGACAGTAACATGAACATCAGTTGCTTTCATTCCATAAACACGAATTAATATGATTAATTAGGTCATGATGTGAAGTACTGAATAGTACACAATGTGCAATATGATGATACAAATATTAACTGCCCGGACATGTAAGTTGTGCTACTGAATCAGCTATGGTGTGGTGCTTGACAATAAACACTAATTTAGCTTTTTTCTCAGTGTAGATTATCCAGGTTAAGGAAGACATACATCACCAATATTCTCGTATTGTGGCCACCTTCCCATAATGCACCAGTTCTTAGAATGCCAATTTATTGTCAAGGAAGGATTGCTGGTTGCAACTTAATGTTTTCTTCAATACTGTTAATTGGTTTGGCTTACATTTTTGTTTTGCTTGTTTTCTAATGGTTAATTGATTAATTGGTTTAATGACTGATTAGTTGATTGATTTGCTTGTTTTTCTATTTAGTCTTTAAACATAAAGATTTTTAATTTTTCTATGCCTCAATAAACAGATATCTTGAACAATATTAGGTGTAAACATATGAAACGACAAAAACCTCTTTTGAACATAGTATTTTTTTCTGACAGGTAACACAAGTATAGTTGAAGCAATGAAATGTCCATTGCAGTAACATGTAGCACATCACATTTTCACACTCTGTGGAACATTCTCCTTTATTTTAGCGGGACATATCTGAATCACATTTGCAATGCTTTGACAAATTACCAGTTATATCCTATTCTTAAGAGAAGAGGTGATGTGTTCTTTATGGATTAGTCAGTTCCCTTTAAGGTCTAGTGAGTAACATTTGACACTCCTAGTCGACATGTTGAATGCAGAAGAAGTGGGCAGGGATAAAGATCTGAGTGATGGTGAAAGGGCCAAATCATTATGGTCAAACAACTGGGTCAGCGCATCACAGACCCTGACACCTATAATGGAGCAAGTTATGTATATTTTGCTTAATTATTTATTAACTACATAAGGTCACTGGTGTTAGTGGTATTAAATACATTGTCATTTTTCATTTATTTATGTGCTTGTTTATAATAACTTTTTAAATATTAATTTGTTATTACAGGTGTTTCTTTTTGTGTTGATGTGAGAGAGGATTAATTATGATTTATTTTTGTTTATGTATTCTGCGCAATTAGATTGTCTGACAGTTTTCCACACGCACCGTTTTTACTAGATAAATCAACATTATTCACTTCATGTGCAGGAGGTCATAATGTTTTGGCTTATTGGTGTATCTTTGCACTGCAGGAGGACACACACACAGCATGGGGCGAACCTGCAAACTCCCACACACAGACGGAGGAACTCATATCTCCAGCCCTGGAGAAGTGAGGCAACAGACGTAGCCACTAAAGCCCTGTAAGAATAGCTGGAATGCAGTTGGTAGCAACATTGCATATGGAATACAATGTAACAGAAATGCAAACAGCCTACCAGCTTCTGCTCAGAACAGGTGCCTGAGATTTGACTTTATCCATTATGCTGGCATTTTACTCCAGTCTTCTGCCTACACTGCTTACATATTAAGCTTGGACCAGGATCATTTTTCAACATCATTTCTCATCGATTTCCTGGTGTTTGACAGCGTTATGGGCCTCCCCCCCTGTTGACCAAGGCTATTTCATATTATGGAAGCTTGATCCTATCACGAAGTAGTTGGATTGTCTTCACATCAAATCATTTTGAGGGCGTACTATCTAAACATTAAGCAGAGGGGGTCATATCTGAAAATACCGATCACAATTGTCCCTCCACCCTGTGTGCTTATGCTGTTTTATCTTAAGGTACCTTTCACTGGTGATATCTCATGCTTATTGCGAGCCATGGTGCAGCTGTATTGGTAGTCCACAGTGAATACACACCCCTAATATTCGCATTTACTGCTGAACATCAGCGACTATGTCAGCATGGACATGGATGTTTTTGACTAGAGGAGGTGTGATTTTCCTAGACTGCATCTTCTTATTCTCCCAAAAACACACTTTTCTTTTGATCTAACAAGTAAAGTAATTAATATGTCAATGATGGGTTTTTGTATTGATGGAATTCCATCAGGCTTACAATCTGTGCTGACTTTCCACTGATCTTGACTCATTATTAAATTATTAAACCACTTCCTTGCTTAGTTTGGAGGGGTCACGGCTAAACCATTTTCTTAGAAGTTAATGTTTAAATAGAGCAACTGTCAGGGTCGGTGCCCATCCATCCCTGCCCTCTGTGTCTTGTTCCTTTTGGCCAGCAGGTGTTGCTGGTCACCCTGTTTTCCCCCTCTGTCTTGTAGCTCTAGTCCCTAGTGTGTTTCCATGCTCCCCAGTCTGCAGCTGAGTTCAATGTGTTGAGCGTGTGGCTTAGAAGTTAAAACCCGCTGGTTATGGGATCTGGGATCTGATCCTTCTGTTGCCTGTTGTCCCTAGTGTGTTCCTTTCATTGTTATTTTTCCCGTTTAGTTCTGACCCCTCGTGGTCCCTTTATTTTCCCCTATTGTGTTTGGTTCAGTTCTTAAATAAAACCCTTCTTGTTTTGGAGCCTCACCATGGATCATCACCTTCTTTCCTGCCTGTGCCTTGCCCCGCCATAACAGCAATTTAGTTTATGCATTTAATATTGCTTTTGAAGCTTCTGCTGGTGCCAAATGAAATGACTTTTCCTGCTGTTTACATGTGAAAGCTCTCTGATTCTTCAGTTCTACGCAGAAGTTGGATTGCTTGAGCAGTCCAAGGTTCACTTCCACTGTAGATGTTTACACAAGATGCAAATGAATGACACAAATTCAAATATAAAAACAAAATACGTGTATAAAAGATATTGCACTTTGTAAGTAAACTTGTAAATACTTGCAAATAATGACAAAAAATAATCCTTAAAAATGCAGGAAAAGTATTAACCCTCCCTGAGTCAATTACAGTTACAAGTCTTTTGGGGCAAGTCTCTACCAGCTTTGAACATCTGTGTCCTATGATTCATACCCATAATTCTTGATAAAATTGCTGAAGCCCTCTTACGTTGGATGGGGACTATTATTGAGCAACCATTTTTACATTTTGCTACAGTCTCTCAATCTAACTGAGGTCTGGGCCATTCCTTTCCCTTCAAAGCACTTTGGCTTTGTGATTTTGGCTGTGTCTTTAGGGGCACTGTCCTGCTAGAAAGAGAGCCCCTGCATCCCCAAAGCATTATGGGACAACACCGTAGGGATGGTGTTCTCTAGGTGATGAGTGGTATTGCTGAATCTCATTAGACAAGAGAGCCTTTTTCCCGAATTTTCTGTGTCTTCTTCTCCTCTAAACCATTGTTGAGCACCTAGGTTGTAGTATAAACGATGGTTACTCCCATGTCAGCTGTGGACCTCACCAGCTGCTCCAGAGCTTCCCTTGCCCTTTGGTTACCACTCTGATAAATTCCCTCTGTACCCATAACTGAGTTTTGGCGAACAAATATTCTCTAAGCAGAGTCGCAGTTGTGCTATATTCTTTACATTTTATTTTATAATGATTTAATGTTGCCTTAGGAGATGCTCAAATT
Source organism: Mormyrus iriodes (assembly GCA_011763525.2). NCBI lineage: Eukaryota > Metazoa > Chordata > Actinopteri > Osteoglossiformes > Mormyridae > Mormyrus > Mormyrus iriodes. Next base: position 6,114,904 of record JAAGVU020000044.1, on the reverse strand, counting down.
TTGGGATATTTTTCATAGCCTAACCCTGACTGATTCTTCTCCAGAACGTTATCTCACTGTTGTTTTGATAGCTCCATAGTTTTAATTAATGATGCTGTTCGCTTGGATATGGTCTTGGGGACTTTCCAGAAACCAGTGTATTTATTTTGGGTTTATGTGACTTCTGAAAGCAATGGGTTGTATCAAAGCTTATAGAAATGTTTCAAAGAACATAAATACTTATTCAACAAAGACTTTTTCAGTTTTTTTTAAATATTTTTGACAACTATGTTTTTTTTCACTACTTGTATATATTATGGACTGTTTAGATCTGTGATGTAAAATTCAAATTAAATCCATTTTTAATTCTGATTTGCACCACGACAGTACATGGACAAGTCAAAGGGGTGTGAATATTTATACTGTATATTGATATGATTGAGATATTGCATGTTTTATGTGTTTGTTTTAAACTCTAATATGGTGTGGGGAAAAAGCCACTATATAGTGTCTATTTGGTGGATGTATGAAAAGCAAGATTTATTTGGCACAGTGTTCTCATAATGCTGCTCCGATATTTCATTTTATTTAAAATAGCCAAATATATGATTCAAATTCTTTGTGAGGCTGGGAGGACAGGCCTGTGACAGAAGGTACTCTGGTAGCTCCCCGGTGCTTGATGTTCTTCCCGTAACAGCAGGAAGCTACTCTTTGTGGAGCTTGGAACGCACAGCAAGTTCAACAGAAAAAGGAGCAAGGAGTCACACCAATGATTCACTTCCAAGTGATGCTGACACTGAATCTTAGAGCATCAGGACTGAGCCAAGGTCTGTGTTCAGCAGCTGCTAAAACAGAGGTTAGTAACCTGCCAGACTAGAGACATGCCTATGTCTGTGAGTACGGAGGCTGTGAGGTGCTGCGTCTAGTGGATGGGTGAGCTGCTTAAGACCTTACTGGCTTTTGTGACCATTAAGAACATAATGAGTATTGAGCCATTAGGAATGGAACAATCAGAAAAGCATCCAACAAGAATATGTTATATACTAATGATGACATCATACGTCTGAACCCAGCCCGATATGTTGCAGTTACTCTGAACTGGCCTTTGTTGAACTGCCTCATATCCTGGGAGATTAGCATTGGTATTACATGTATCTGTATACCAGTTAAATACAGAATATAATGAATGAAAAATCATCCATCCATCCATCCATCAATCTATCATTCATTAATTATATAGCACTGTTTTAGCCACAGGGTTTTCAAAATGCTTCACAGACATTTTGAAAGCAGAAAAAGAATGAAATTAAAATAAGCACACAAGGAAGTAAAATAAGCACAAAAAAAATAAAACAAAATCAAATAAAATTGCACATGAGCTGCTGGACCTTACCTCACCCTGGACCTCCCTCTACCTCACCGGAGACTCTAGCCCTTACCTCACCTTGGACCTGCCTCTACCTCACTGGAGACTCTAGCCCTAACCTCACCCTGGACCTGCCTCTACCTCACTGGAGACTCTAACCCTTACCTCACCCTGGACCTGCCTCTACCTCACCGGAGACTCTAGCCCCTACCTCACCCTGGACCTGCCTCTACCTCACCGGAGACTCTAGCCCCTACCTCACCCTGGACCTGCCTCTACCTCAATGGAGACTCTAGCCCCTACCTCTCTGGGGACTGCAGCCCCTACTTCTCCAGGGACTCTAGCCCCTAATTCACAGGGGACCCTAACCCCTACCTCACTGGGGACTCTTGCACCTACCTCACAGGGGACTCTTGTACCTACCTACATCCGCTTACCCAGTATGAGATCACAGGAAGTAGGGGCCTGAAGCCCATCCCAGGTAGCATAGGGCATCCATCAGGGGCGCACCCTGGATGGGATAGAAAAGCAAATATGTAATGAGTAATTGCATATTTTGATACATTTATTTGCCAAATTCATTTTAAACCTGACACAGACTCATTAAACTCCGCAGTTGTGCGTTTCCCTCTTTGTCTACCTCTCACTCTCCTCTGACATTACTAAACATTCATCAGGCAATTACAATAAACAGCTTGACATTACTGAAACATTTCTTCCACCCAAGGAACATATCAATCAAGAGGAAGATATGGATCAAATATTTGTTGATGGTTTATTTCAACCTTCTTGCACCTGAAGATAGTCATAAAAATGACAGGACCTTTTCAAGTATTAAAGATTATACTCATAAAGGAGACTGACTTTTAAAAATGTCAGTGGAAGGATGCTATTAAATTAGCTCAAAGGGTTTATAAAACACAAATAATTTTCCTCTTTAATTAACCTGGTAGATACTTTATATTAACTCTTTATAAAGAAGATCCAGTTGAAGTGAAGCGGTCAATGGTATTTATATTGTGGTTATTGAGTGCATTATTATGTAGTCTGGGGCTCTCCAGGACTTTGTATTAATCCATCTCAATCCATTAGGAATTATTTTCTATAAGCCTGTTTTTCACTGTTACAGCAAAATCATTCAATAAAACCACAAGCCATATGTCATATTTTGGCCAGTGTTATTTGATTTTAACATTTTCCAAAGAGCTAATCCAATGCTATTTATACTATGCATGAACTTCACAATTTACCCTGTACTGCAGTCTTATAGATTTTTATTGTATGTGTCACAATAAGATGCCCACGGGACACAACCTTTGGCTCAAGAATAAATACTCAAATAAGTGAATTTCTTAAGATAGTGGATCCATGCAGTCAAAAGAAAACTGTGGAAGAACAAATAGCACATTCCATAAAGGCACTTAAGAAAGTTTCACCACTGAGCTTCTGCCGATTCTAATTATCAGAATTTTTTGACTTTTTGGACGTTGAATTACAGTGCATAATAACACAAAGATGGAGAAAAAGAGAGAAATGAATGTCTACAATCACTTTTATACAAAGAGAATTAAGGTTTGCTGTTTAAACATTTAGGTAGACAGTTAGGACCCTTGTAGGTAGCTCCTGGGAATAAGGCATCAGAATTATAATAATGGCACATAGGTTCTAGAATATTATCATACTGTAACCAATAAGAATTCCTAAAGATCCCTAAAAATAAGTGCTAATGTCTATCAGATTGGAAACAGATACAGACCCATTTGCAATTTTTCATTGAGACTGGCTGAGATCATTATTAGGGCTGTCTTTCCTGGAATGCTCATGACCCCATATCGTAAAGAGGCAGAGGGAAAAAAATGGGCCACAAGGCAGAAATGACTTCGCAAAGGAGAAAATGAAAAGTTACAAATACACCCTGTCACCTATATGATCCTTAACAGTTTTAGAATAAGGTATTATGTATAGACAAATGGATAAGTTTATTTTTGTGTACACTATCAGCAAGGCAAGGCTGTTGGATATGTCTTTATTTTATTCAATACTTTCTTTACTATAATGGCACTGACAGATTACCTTGTCAAAGCACAAGGATAAGTACGCATCTTCGCTTCATTTGGGTTTCACCAATTTTGCACCCTTCCTTTCGGTCTACAAGGCGCACCGGCACTTCCTGTTGGATAGCTGATGATGTCCCCTGACGTTTCTTGATTTTCAAGCAGGGAGAAGTCTTGTTAAAAGAAAAGTGCACCCAGTGTTGTATATCAGCTGCTTCCGACTATCTAGTCAAGGTACATCACCATTGAGAACAGGTTCTCAGCCACTAAGCAAATCATTTTTGCTCTTCATTACTACCTCTTAGGGCAGCTTTGCAGCCCTGGTTGGACTGTCATCCATTTCACTAATAATAAAGTTGTTCTGGTTCTTTCTCAGTCTTAGATAGCCATATTGTTTTCCTGCTTTATCTTGACAACCGATCAGGTATCTGTTCATTAACTCTGGGCCTGATCTTCATTATTTTTATAATAGCAGGAAGAGTGCAGTGTTTCAAGTATTTTTCCTGTACATTGTTTTCTGCTAATTTCCCCATTTTTTTGAAATGGGAAACTGCTGTGTGGGATCATGATGAACCCTTAAGCCTGAATAAAGCCCCTGTTCAGTGCTTCCCTTGCAGTATTGTGTGTCTGTATCCACCATCCTAGCTGAAGCAAATCCTACAGTGTAATATTTAACCTTGGTTGCATGAGAGTGTCATTTATGAACTGAAGCATATAGCCGGTCAATGGCAGATTTAGTATTTCTCTACAGGGGTCATGAAGGACGAGGAGTGACATGATACAGAAATACAGCAAAGATATAAACGTGTCATATCAGTCAGAAATTGGACAACACCTAAACTTAGGTCTGTGAGAAAGGGGGAATTTTTGGTCTGAGTTACTGTGAGGGTAAAAACAGAAGAACACATCAAGTTATATCTATAATGGGAAAGATAGCACACAGTGATAAAAAAGTTGCGAAAGTTTGTGTGTGTGGGGGGGTGAGTATGTGGGGTGGGGGGGGGGGGTCACTGTCCTTCATAGCAGCTTCAGTCCCTGTTCATCTTGGCACCTACTCCGTATTATTTTGTCTATTTCCTCAGATGTGTGTTTCTTTGGTTTTTGTAGTAACCTGTCTGCATCTGAATACCTGAAAAGGAGAATTTACACCAGCAGGGATTGGGTCTTCCTCCAAAATCCCTGCATCACATGACTTTGTTCATGATCTTTGCTACCTTTTACACAGAGGACATTTGCATTAAACTGTTTGGGCTTAAAGCTAAATTCCGCAGACTTATTGACCTTGGTCTTCCCTTCCCTTTTTAACAGCCTATAAATCTACATTAGTTCTTCCGTTATATTCTTTTCCACAAAAAGCTGTTATACAAAACTGTCCTGTTTACTTCTTTCCTTCGGCTGATTAATTGGAGTGTAACCAATTAAAACTGTAGCTGGCGGAGTCATCTTGTTATTCTTCAATAGACTTTCTTCTCTCCGTAATTGACTAAAAAATTGATTATTGATTGGATAATCAGTATTGGCTCACCAGCTAGTGAATCAATCTGGAAAAACTCAGGAAAAAACTTTTTTCAGATAAAAATATTTTGTGTGTGTGTTGTACATTTAACAGGAACATATTTCATTGGGTTGCATCATCTTTTTTATAATTACAATCTATGCAGCAAAAATCATGTCACACTTATTCTCAAAAAACATTTTGCTAATCTATATTCCCATCACATTTCATTAATACATTGACAGAGCACACTGTGTAGCCCAGTTATGCAGTTAATAGCTGTCTTATAATGTTGTTACACACTTGTCACCATCTTTTTTGTTCCAGGGGTCATGGTGGTTATCCCTCTGGCCTTAATCTAACCTGGAAGTGTATTCCTGGCTCTGTATACACTGACCAGAAAGTTCTGTTTCTTTTGGATGCCCTGCATTTTTTGTCCTGTCACTGCGTCTGTATATCTTGTTTGTCAGAGCCCCATCTCTGAGTTTCTTATTGGGTTGCTGTATTCTAGTTACCTCCAGGGAACCAGGCGTGTTTTTCAATACCAAGAACGCAAATATCGTGCTTGTGGTCTTGGTAAGACCGGTTTTACTAACTTGCCTCCCAAGAATGAAATGAATCATGGACTTGATGTCATTTGGCAAGGGTGCAACCGATGCATCCTTGATATTTGGAGCGGGGCAAGAATGACTTCCGGGGATTTTTACCATCCTCCGCATTTCTGTTCTGAGTATCGGAACAACTCTTCAACAATGGAACATGCCGTAAAACGGGTACATGAAAACACAAGTATGGACAAATACGAATATTGAGTTTGATTAAATACCCCAAGTCTCAGCTTTCATGCTCCAGCTCCACCAGTCCTCCCCACACCATACATGCGTGGTTCTCAACTGGTTTAGCTACACAACCCAAATTTTTCCTCGGTAGTTAAGTCACAGTCCAAGCATTTATTTTGGTGGAATAATCTTGGTGAGGTTATTCATTGATGTTCTGTAAGTCAGGATGTACAGAGTGTTACGACCTCTGTCTAGGGTAGAGGATCGTCAGAAAGGCAAGGGAAGTGAAAGGGAAGGAGGCGGGACAACCAGGGAACGGGAAAAGGGAACACTGGAAACACAGGGATATTTTTTATGGTTTTTATTTTATTCACAAGGACGTTCGCATACAAGAGGTGTAACAAACCATGGGAGTGACACAAATCAAAACAACGAACAACCACGTCCCGGAATAGACTAACACTACCCGTGACACAGAAAAATACAGCCACAAGTACGGCCTCAAACTCACCACTCAGAACAAACGCGAACGTCACACTCACAGAAACAGGACGGCAGTCACTCTCCAAACACAAGCACATGAAACAAATAAATCTAACACGGTATCCTAAGGCGAGAGTGAGAGAGTAGTCAAAAGAGCGCAAGGGGTCGGAACCAGAAATCAAGCAGACCAAGAGCAAAGGTATCAAGAGGGGACGGAGCAGGAATCAGAAATCAACAGCCAAAACAGTCATACACAAATGTCAGAACGAAAGTATACTAGGAAGCAAAAGCAGAAACAAGAAGTGAGAGAGCGATGAGCAAAGTCCGACTGATTAAATAATCCGGGTCCGAGGGCGAAGGTCGAAGAGGGTAGAAGGGCAAAGGCGTGGCGAAGGCTTGGACGGCGAGGTTGGGCGAGAGGTGGCGAAGTCCGATGAGCAGTGATGAAGTCGGGCGAAGGGTAGCAAAGTCTGGCGAGAAGTGGCGAAGTCTGGCGAAGGATGGCGAAGGCGGAGCAGCAGCGGGCGATCGATGTCGAAGGCAGGAGGGCGCACACGGAACTGTGCCTCACAGCACGTAACAAGAGGGTGGACAAAATAATGGAAACACGACATGAAAAAGTAACTAAATTACAGTCAAATGTGAGTTATATTAATTAGGTTGATTGTCATTTAGCTGTATGTGTCAGGTAGGAAAGAGGCCATGAGTTTTCAGAACGACAGGAGGAAACAGAGTCCCTAAGAGTCGTTGCCCAAATTGCATCCATCGCAAAACCTGCAACATGATTCAATGCTTCAATGGAAACAGTCTCTGACCCCCTGTATTTTGATAAGGGTAGCCATCCTGTGGGACTTGGTCCAACGATTGCTCTGCATGATCGCATATTGGTGAAGGAACATAAATACAAATGATTTTGCAGCACCTGGCTCACTCCATAATGCAAACACTTCCATCATTACGTTCCCACATTCTAAAATGATAATGCCCACAGACCCACCGCTAAACAAATTAAAGAGTGGCCTCATGAACACCTCAATGAAATTAAATGCCCTCCAAGACCTCCCCAGTCACAATAACTAAACATCTGAGGGATCAAGTATGATTTGATTGCTTGTTTTCTGTGTCTGGGACACAAATAACCAGGTTAATCAGCTGCCTCTTGGGATGGGATGTGAAACTATTAGATGGAGCCTAAGTCAGGATGGCTAACTAAGGGTGATAAAGAGATTCACAGTGTCAGGCAGCTTAAAAGGGGGAAAGAGGGACTCAACAATGAAATATCAAGAAATCTGTATAGTTCAATGCATTGTTGAACATGGATGGGGAAATCTACAATGCAGAATGCAAAGCAGGACTCCACCTCCCTCAAAGACCTGGAAACATTCGTTCTTGAAAAATTGCCTGATGACCAAAACACTGAGTGAGGGACTCGTATGAAGTCATTGCAAGAAAGACTGAGGTTATTTTGTGTGCAGAAGGTGGCCTGCTTATTATTTGGACCTTGATATTGATATATTGTTAGGTCTTTCTATTGTTTTATACAGCCCCATTATATAAAGATGTATGTCTGGTCAATATTATGAGGAATGAAAAAAATAAAAGCATAAAAAATGAAAGCAAATATTCTGCTGCTGGTGAACCTGGAAGGGTTCAAATCTGAAGTGAGTCAACAGGATAATGTGGGTGCACTCAGAATTTTACTTAAAGAATTAATCTGAGTGACTGCTCGGTAATTAATTTATGAGAAGGGGATTAGTGGGGTGACTTGAGCTGGAAAGTGAAAATTATGCGTCAAAATGGCTTGTTTATTTAGAAAAGAGCGAGGAAGAAAGAAAAGTTGAATTTTTTTAACGTTGCATTAAAGAAGCCTGCCACACAGAAAGAGTCGCTCGACTCTGAGTTAAAAGCAATCTCTGTGGGAATAGCCTCGGACGTGCCTGAGAGCCACTGAGCTCGAACAAAGGAGAATCTACTCTGAGCTCAAGCAGTTATTTTCATGCGCTTAAAATTTAATCACAAAATGAAATTTCAAGTGCATTCCATCTCCCTCCATAAATACCCTATCTGCAACAAAAAAACAAAGTAAAACTTTAACTCAGCAAAATATACAATTGTTTTTTTTTTATATTAAAACAAAGGCAATTTGCTTGACTTTATAAAAACACAGCTACTAATACAGATATGGCTTTCCTTTAATATTATCAAATTCCTAAGTTACTCTGGGGCAGTAAAAATGTGGTATTTGAAGCTTTTCATATTTTGTGCTATTATCCAAACCGCTGTTATCGAAAATGTCAATATATAGTATTTTATTTTTCACAGAAGGAAGAATATTTCATTAGTTCCAAGAATTTTATCTTGTTTTGACTTCAAAGAAGTAATTATGGATCAGGAAATGTTACTGGTGTAATATGGAGAGACTGCAGTTACTCTCTAATTAGCTTATTCTTTAATTAGTTAAAACTGGATATTTCAGGATCAGCGCCCCATTCTGGGATATTCCCTGCCATGTGCACATTGCTTCCAGGATAGGGTCCAGACTGCTGTTACTCTGAGCAGGATTGTAGGTACAGAGAATGGATAGATGGATATTTCAGCTGTTAACAATGTTAAATAAATAGACTGATTTTCTCAAATGAAAAGTCAGACTGCGGCCACTTCGGCTATCAGCAGGGTGATAGAGATCTTCAGGATAGTTTTGCAGGAGAGTAGGAGATGTGGGTCATCATCTCACTAGGTAGAGATTGGCTAAGATCATGTATCATAGTTAAAGGTATTGGAATGTCATATACATTCACAGGCCAGTTGGGTTTATTAGGCATGCCCGCTCCTGCAATCATGTGTCTGAAACTTAACACGTATGACATACAGACAGGGAGAAGAGATTCAGTTACTGTCCGGCTGAGCATTACGGCTAAGCCGTGCCATGATTGTTGGTGTCAGGCATGGTAGCTTCAGAATCTCCGAAACAGCCACCATTCTGGAATTATCACACACCACAGCATCAGTTTACAGAGGACAATGTGATGAAAAATAAAACAGAGTAAGTGGTAGTTCTGTGGCTGAGAACACCTCGTTAATGAGAGAGGTCATAGGAGAATGGCTAGACTTGTTAAAGCTAACAGGGAGGCCGAAAGTGCAGAAATAACAGCTCAAAAAAACAGCAGTGTACAGAAAGGCTTCTCTGAACACCCTTGAACCAGTTCTGGAGGCAAATGTGTCTTGGCCGGTAATAGCTAGTTTTACCTAATAAATCAGCTAAAGAGTACGTACACAACAATAATGTTCTCAGAAGTGGGTCTGACTTGGTACTAGTTGGGTGTCCCTAATAAAGCGTAACCTAATAAAGAGATAAAAAGAAGAGGTTTCATCCAAAAAAACAGAACAACATAAGATCGTCCACAGGGATGAGAGGTGCTTGATGGCTACAGCTAGTGAGTCAGGAAGCAGAGCTCAGTGTGACCCCCCTGGCACTGCCGAGGGACACCTACAAACAGCTGGAAGGATGCATGTAGCTGGCACGCTCAGCCGCCTCCAGCTGTGCAGCATTAAGGGCGGAGCTTTGTGACCGTGTGTCGACCAGCTGTCCAAGTCACGAGTGCAGCTTGTGCACGAGCTGCAACACCGCGGACAGCGGCCAGAGCGTCGCGTCTGCACGGGGTACACATAACAATGATGTCCTCAAAAGTTCCCAAAAGTCACAGCATAAGTAGGTTTCTGATATACTATTTATCTATTAAATATGTGGTAATTTATACTGGTATGAAACAAAGATTCCTACGATCAGATTATTGCTCAGTTCCAGAACACGGTGCTCACAGTCTCAGAATTGCACTCCTCAAATGCAGGTCGGATTTTATACCTGACAACAGCCATACCTCCTGCAGTTCAGAGTAGGTAATCCACCTGAAGGTAAGCAGATTTGGGTCTGGCCAGTACTTGGACAGGAGTCCATCTAGGAAAGCTGGGTTGCTACTGGAGGAGGTGTTGGTATGGCCAACAGGTTAGTGCATTGTGTGGTCTGTGTGTAACGGGGACACTGCACTGTAATAATGGTCCTGTCCTTTGGATGAGACATAAAACCGAGGTCCTGACTCTCTGAGGTCATAAAAGATCCCTGGGCATCTTTTGCAAGAGTAGGGGTGGTACCCTGATGTCCTGGCTAAAATTTCCCACTGTGGCCCTATCAGATCTGGCCTCCTAATCACCGGTACTGGCATCTTACTGGTGAATTCTCTCCTGCCCCTTCACCACCTTAGTTACTGTGTGGTGACCATACTGGCGCAGAATGGTTGCACCATCATCCAGGTGAGTGCTACACTGGTGGTGGTTGAAATGGCTTCCCATTGGTTCTGTAAAGCACTTTGGCTGTTTGAAAAAGCACTATATAAATGTAACTTTCATTTCTTCACCTGTCCTTTCCTCTGGCAAGCCTCTGAGTTGGCTTAAGCTGTATTGGATTCTTCTGATGGACTGGGCTACCCCAGTGTGAGGAGGTGGCTTATGACTGATTACCCAGCATCTCAGATCTCTGCTTTGCCCCACGTGCTCGTTTCTCCTCTCACGTGGCTTAATAAGTATGTTTCTCTGTTATCCTGCCCTGATCCCCATCCCAGTGCAAGCCTGTGTACTGATTCTCCCGCATCTTCACATATGCCTGCCTTACCTCCAGGTAGACCTACTGGTTTCTCGACCATTGCTCTCATCTCTAACTACGACTCTTGCTTGGTTTCTTTTTTGCTCTGCGTTTGGGTCCCCTGTTGAGAAAACCAGTTCTGAAAACCAAGATGCCAAGACTGAGCAGATAGAACGAAAACTCAACACTGAGCACTGAGGCATTAACCAGAAAAACTGCTGTTCACAAACTGAGCATAGCTGTGGGAGTGTTATCATGGTGAGGAGGGTGTGGTCATGAAGAACAGCAACACCTGTGGCAGGTAACTAGTGAACTGGATGTTGCACTACGTGTAAAATATTCATTCTGATTACTAGTTTTAAATGTTTAAATGTTTTTCTTTAGTTACTTTTTAATTTGTTATCTGACACAGTTATGGATTGTGGATGGGGGGGTGGCATGGTGATTGTCAAAATAATTTTTGTGTTTTAGCTGCATAATGTAACCTTAGGAAATTAATATTTGGAAATACAAAATCACTGCCCAGAAGAATTAAGAGGCTGGAAATGAGCTGCTCAGCTTGGTCTCTGTCCGTCATGGCGTTCTCTAACCCAGCAGCTGATTGCTGGAATATAAAAACTCATATTAAACAAAGGGGAAGGAAAAAAACTACTCAATTTATGATTAGTTAGTACTTTTGTAGGAAGGTATTTGTATTCAACAACACAAGCAACTTGCTGAAGTGACCCTTTGCCTTTAAAATCAAAACTCAATTAGCAGAAAATATGTCCCTGTTTTTTGTTTTAATTAGCTCTTACTTTTTTTTAACATAATTACAATGTATAATTATTACTTCACAACATCTCTGACTTATTCAAGATGAATTAATTATGATTGTATTTTAATGTCTTGACCTAAGAAAAGGCAAACATTTTGTCTGCCCTCGTCCTGTGTGTACTCTCTGCTTACCATTATCATATATTTTAATAAAGCTTTTAAAAATGTGGTTATGAGCCTCTTGTTTCAGCTTGTGCCTAGCCGCAGTACTACCTGCCACCTGCCTTTTCCTGATCCATTCTAAGATGGAGCTATCTTTCCACGTCTCACAATAAATGAAAACCCTGAAATGATCTCAGGAGCAGACACCGTCTAGACTCAGATTGACTGAAACGCATGCCGATTTTTGCAGATGATATCGCGCAACGAGCGCAGCTGTATGTTGACGGCCGCGGAAGATAAGAGAAGCACCTCTTTTGGCAGGAGACAGACGATTATGCAACCATCTCGTTCTCCGGCATAAAGGAGTGGGGTATTAGGCAGACACGCAGGGTCAGCTCATTTGAACAATCACAAGCATTAATTAGGGTTTTTCTGAGGCGTCTGCAGAGAGAAGCAGAACCAGCCTTGGATTTCTTCTCATATTTCCAGCAGATGACAGTACATACCGGGCATTCACCCAGCCGCCGTGGTTCACTGCCCATCCCTCATACATATTAAACAGCGATATCACCGAAGAAGAAATGGTCAGATATTTCCTTCCATTATTTATTAGATTGATTTCCTCTCCCTCTGCACAAAAAACATCACAAAAGACAATGAACTGTCATTAGACAGCTGATAAAGAATAAATTACGTGGTCTAAGGAATATTCATGTGCTTATTGGTTTTGACAAGTAAGGGTAATTTACCCTTTGCCTAAAAGCAATGAGGTTGTGTGTGTGTGTGTGTGTGTGTGCGCGTGTGTGTTGTTTCCTTTCACCTGTTCAAGAATATGAACTCCCTGACAGAAAGGGGAACATGCCTGGCTGTCATCTCTGTCAGAAGTCCGATTGATTTCTTTAGGTTTAGATTGACAAATAAGCAAACAAACAAGTACACCGACAATTCAGCAGAGCAGGAGACCTTTTTTAATTTCAACCATGGTATATACATTGTTGGCAAAGTTTGTTTGTTTCTGAACCCCCCACTGCTCCTTGTTGCAAAAAAGATTTGAATCTTTTTGGTGGGGTAATGGTCTAACAGTCTAACATGTAAGCCAAACTGATGGTGATTCCAAACTACACCTAGGTGCTCATAGCTAACAAATGTTCATATCGCAGTGTGCCAAAAAATTTAAATATGTATTTATGTATACCTCTGCCCGTACCACAGATGGTGGGTAGATGCTGGTTTGGCCTAGTAAGTAGACTGCCCCATAGACCTCCAGGCTTTGAAGCAAATATGACTGGCAGAATGGAATTACCCACAATGCCACACTGTTAAAAAAAAAAAAAAACGCGTTGCTTCTGTTTTTGCTTTGTTACTTTAAGGTATATGTAATTTCCATACCCAGTGATCCTGACCAGGTTAATGGGATGGATGGATGAATGGTTTGCAGTTTCTCAGGTCTGCAGTAACCATCAGCTCCCAAATGGGCAGGGGAGTCAGTTTTGCCGTCTATTTCCAATTGTGACAACAGCTGCTGTTCTAGCTAATGAAAGTTACATAAAAAAGCAACATCCCCCTGGTTCCAATTACTTAAGGAACCATGTTACATCCCTGGTGGGAGGAATCTACCCCAGCAATAAAACCAAAAACAGCAGCTTTCACAATGGGGGGAAGTGCAGGATAGGATAGGATTAGGATAGGATAGGATAGGATAGGATAGGATAGCAGAGGAGAGGAGAGGAGAGGAGTTGCCAGCACAGCCTCCAGACGGATTTTGGCCACAGTGGGGAAATCCACCCAGCTGACGAGAGGAAAGACAGCTCTGAGAGGTACGATTTAAAGCTGTGGTCTGCGGCTAAAGGGACTGCATTTTCTAGAGAGAACCCAAAACCTTAACAAAAAACATTTCATCGTTGAAAGCCCCTGAATCTCAAATAACAGTGGCATGGTTCTTATCACATATGTGGCAAAATACATGTACAGTATAGTTGAGATTGGGAATCTTATTATATTACTATTGATATATATCCAGAATATTTACAACTGAAGGAATTATGGTTAGTTAAAGTATATCGCTTAAAGGTACAACCGTGGCAGCTTCACCTAGTAATCTTACAGGTACAAATCCATCGTCTTAACCTTCATGCTACCTGCTGTGCTAAAGTGCAGCCCATAGCATCCAGCCAAGTCTCAAACCGTTACCGTTGAGGCTGCAAGCAGGTCGATCAGACGCAGGAGATGGAGGTTAACCTTGAGGGGAGATATCTCTGCCAGTGTCATGCTCATTGTGCCATATAATATACTCTGATACACTGGTCCATTTTTCAGTCATGAAACTGGTTGGAAAGCACATTCAATTTGCCTCCTAGGCATTTTAAAGAAGTATAATTTTGGCAGCCGCATTTCCTGCCAGGAAAACACACACACACACACACACAAAAAGGGGAACAAATATAT
>JAAGVU020000044.1:6087169-6097185 GCA_011763525.2 Mormyrus iriodes | reverse complement strand
TGTGTGTGTGTGTGTGTATATATATATATATGTGTGTGTGTGTGTGTGTGTGTGTATATATATATATATAAGTGTGTGTGTGTGTGTGTGTGTATATATATATAATGTACATCTCACAGGACAAACTAATACACAGATTTTGTTTAATTTTTTCCAGAAAATTCCTCTCCTTCCATTACATGCTTCCACATGACAGCACAAAAGTGCTTTTCTAACATTTTCTAAAGGTGTCTATTAATAGTCATTCTTTAGTCATGTATTTATTAACATTGGAAAATGCATTAATGCATAACTATTATAGCCTGTTTTTCATTATGCTTACAGGATTAGAGGGCTGGTTGGGAAATATTTACACCCTGTCTATTTTATTCATCTCTGTCTCTAATGCCTACATGTGCAAAATGCTTAGAATTGACTAACCTTTCATTTTATTACATAAATCAATAGAGGAGCCATGTAAAAATTGTAGAGAAATTACAGTAAGGTTCCCCACTGAGTCTTCACTGCTTTTTCAGTTGTAGACCAATTAACACTAGAAATAAGAGGTTTTTTTATATTACATTAGGACATGCCATAGAATACAAAGCTCTAAAATCATCCACAGGATGATGGGAATGTGAGAAAAGGTGGCTGCTACCCTCAATGCATATCGACGTGAAATCGGTGGCCTTGCCACCTTTGGAATGCCATAGACACCACTCCAATTGCACTGGAAATTGAAATGAAGGTAATTTTTACCATGAGTACAAGAACAGATACATTGGAATGTACTTTTTCTGTATCCAGTCTCGCTGTCCTTTTTGTTTAGGATTTACACACATACACAGAGGTGGCAGTGAAGTTTGGGTCTGAACGCAGGGTGTCCATTCAGCACCCCTGGGGCAATTTTTGGGGTCAAGGGTTTTGCTCAAGGGCCTAATGGAGATGTAGCCACTCTGTGAAGGACAGGATTTGAAAGGGCAACCTTCTGATCACTGGCGCTAACCCACCGAGCCATACGCCCACTTTGATTAGGTTATGGGGACGGTAGTCAATTAGTACCTCCTCTGGAGGATGTGATTTATGGATAAATGGTTACAAATAGAGAGGGAATTTGATGATGGATGACATTTCTGACTCTGACGATCATGGGAAACTCAGCCCTTGCTCATTGCCCTTCCCCACCACTAGGAGGAGGAAACTTAACTCAGGGTTTGGGCCACTAAGCTGGCCTTGCTTTCTGGATTTTTGCCATGAACCAACAGCTTTCCTGCTTAAGCAAAACGGGAGGATTCCCTGACGCGGACAGGCCGATAGCAGGATAAATTAAAAGCAAAGCGCCGTAATGTGAATCTAATGGAGGATATTTGCTTGTGAAGGTTGAAATGGGATTTAACTTGGGCCCTCACCAGAAGCTGAGGATTAGACTCCTGAGGGTCCCAGTGCACTTGTACTGCTTGTAACTAAATATTCAAATTATTGCCCTGATTTTCAAAACCCACAGTCCACAGGTCTTGCATAATTATCTCTTTTTAATCAAGACTGAAATAACACAAACCGCAATGGAATTCTGAGCCCTGTAATGCTAAATGTAGATGCTTTTCACTCTAAACTTAAAAATCTGGGAACCTCCAAATGTCTGCCTTTGAAGCTAAGGAATGAAAATGGACAGAAACTGAGTCTGTTTCTGTATCCACAGCACAGCCACATTAAGGGCATCAAGAGGCTGGGATGACGGAGCCCCGCCCACTCGGGAAACGGGGTTTGGTCCCCGTACTCGGCCGGCGGCCCTCATTTTCACGGCAGCCATTCCTCAGTGCCCACTGTGAGGCATAATTAATTGGAAGCATATTGGCTACACTAATGAACCAACTGCAACGTCCCCCACAGAATAGCTAGTCACATGCAGCCACCCTATTCTCTGTCCATCTATGAATCCATTTTCAATAACTGGAGGGATAACCCTAACCCTAACCTCAGTGATATGGACTTACACCCGGGAGCTACAGGACTCGTAAATGGATAGGTTGAGGACAAGAAAATAATCAGTTGTACAACACTCTCTCACACACAAATCTACAATATATAGTAACATTTACCTTTACCTGGACAGGTATTTACAGTTGCACAGTCCCAATCCTTGGCGTCACTTTCTTTTTCGGCAACACTACGCCCCTTCAGCTTACCTTTGCTCTTCTCTCTTGTAAGATGAACCTATAAGACAATCTCCTCCCTGTTCACTCTGCACCCCCTTGTCTGCACAGAGAAACTTCCCTGCTGACAATCTATTGTCCTCCTTCACCTCCTGAAAAGCTGACATCTGCAGATTTCCTCCCTACCTGACGACTTTTCCTTCAGGCAGCCCGTCACCCAGCTGCTCTTTTCCAATTATGCCCACTGACGAAGTATTTCATTTCTCATAAGGACATAATAAAGTAGCTACCTGCCTATCTACCTAGCAAACCAGCCCACCTAAATTGCTCTCATGCCACAGGCAAGACAGTGAGGCAGGCTAATCCTAGCAAGTGCGGCAGGCTAATCTAACCTTAATAATCATAGCTGGATTGACTTATTAGCTTGATGATGTCACAGGTGGTAAGTAAATCTAAAGCTATTGCAAATTCATGATGTGCTCATTGATACATGCAGCATCATGTTACACTGATGTTTTAGTTTTGACTTTTCACTTGTGTTTAGAAATCTATTGAGTAATATAGCCATTATAGAGGGAACAGCAAACTAAAGTACATGGGAGGAAATTCACCTCTCACTGACAGGTTGACTCGGTGTGGGAGGCGGGAACTTTTATTTTTGAGGAAAAAAGGACAAATCAGGTATGGAACCAGTACAAGAAGAAAAAATGTAAAGGAATCTCAGCAGGCGAAAATAGTATAAATTACAATAGAGGTAAAATAATAACAATAATTGATATTTTATTGATCCCTGTGGGGAAACTCTTTTGATGTCTCCCTCAACTTGCTCTCGATAAGGCTGGCTGGGTTAAGAGGCCTTGCTCAAGGAAGTACAGATATGTTGGGGATGGGGCTTGAACCAGCGACCTTCCGATCATAGCCACCTACGCTTAGCTGACTGAGCCACACAGCACATGCATACTGCAATGGAGCAGAGAGTCCACACAAAACTGAAACTGAAATTCATTGTGAGTTGAGTGACTAGGATGAGGATTAAGGGCCAGGTTTATGAGGACAAAACACAGCAAAACTATCCAATTAATAGCTATACAGGCATGATTGCAGTCAAACTAAATTGCCTCCCGTTTTAGCAGTCAAATGACTCTCCCTCAAAGATAGATAGTGCCTCCTCATCACAATGACCCTCGGTTTCCCCCATTTGGGCAATATAACATGTAAAAGCAGAATACTTTAAAAGCATAAAATTTTTTAATTGCTATATGTAATCATTTCATCTGTTTTTTTTGTGGTTATGTACTGCAGTTGTTTACATATGGTCATTGGCTTTTAAGTTATGACTTTTTTCAAAGTCATTCTTGTGTTTTCCCACCTTGCTTCTGGGCAATTTCAGGACCCAACCACCTCACGGCAGCACTGCCCTGTTTAATTCCGTTGCCACTTTTCCATGCTGCGTATATTGCTGTTTATCTTAAGGTGAGGGATTTGCGGCGTGGGCGAGGGGTTGGGTCCAGAAGATGAGCTGACAGCGAGTGAGCTCACGGACCGGCGAAAACAATTAAGTGGGGGAAAACAAACGGAACAGCGTGGGCTTTCGGTGCAGCCGGGAAGGAGGTAGGCCAGCAGGTGGCATGCTGGTTGAATGAGGAGTTCGGCAGAATGTTCTGGGCGACACCCTGGTTCTAGCCTTGAGTGAGATGCCTGACTTCTTACATATTCAAGGGTTTCTATAGGTAGTGTTGGATAATCCCCAAGCAAAGTAATCAAATAATAAAAACAACTTCTTCTTCTTTCTTGTTGTTGTTGTTGTTGCTATTATTATTATTAGAACAGCATAGCTATGCATGACTGCTCCATTTCCTCTCTCTCTCACCTCTGTTCTGCAGATTTGATCGATGGCTGAACTAATTGAAGATATTAACTGATTACAGAGGCATATTAATTCAATTAGCTTTCCTATGACAAACTATTAATTCTATTAACAAGGACAGAACCCAGCTGAAGTAAATTTTGTCAATATTTCAATAATCTCTTGGCAAGTAAGACGTGATGGTCGGAGGGAAGCAGGAGGCTCTGAATTGATTATGGTCGCAGACCACTTATGCTTCTGGGGTGGAACTAAAAAGAAACCGCACAGTTACTCAGCAAAATTATTCGAATGCAAATGGTTTCATGTTCTTATGAATTTTTATGCCATTTTGACAGTTTGTGAATCAGAGGACTTCTTATAATCATTATATATAATAAACCATTATAAATACCTTTATAGTGCATTATAATGGTTGGTTTAAGAATGATTAAAGCATTACAGCATCTTCTATTGACAGTCATAATGCATTATAGTGATGTTTATAATACTTCATAACCTCCAATGAAGCTGTCATCTATAAAGCACTATAGACACTCATCTATAATGCAGTATAGATTGAAAGCTTTGTATTGCATTATGAAGGTGTCTATAGTGCATTATAGATGACAGCTTCATAAGGAATTTATAATGCATAATAATCATGGCGATAATTTATGCCTTGTCATAAATATTTATAGCTGTGTTTATAATGCTTTATGAATGCATTGTAATATGTTATGAATGTGTTCGTAGACTCCTATGTTCAGTCATAAACGTTTCATCAAATGAAAAAAAGATATTGAAATAATGGGTTAAATATACAATTTCCTTCTTCTGTATCATATTTCCAATCTATCTTCTGTTCTATGCAGAAGTGCTTTTAAAGTTGAACTCGTAATGTACGGACGCTTCTTTGCATCGCGGTGAAGCACATAAGAGGCAGATGCCAAATTCCTTTCGGTTTCTAACCACGTGAAACACGCTTCACTTTCTCCACATCTAAGCCCCACTGATGAGTTCCGTGTGTTTATGTGTTTTATTGTCTTGCCAAGCAGTATTTCCATGGCAACGGGCCTTTGAAACGACATTGTTTAATTATGTTCTCGGTGAAGCACAATGGATTTTTACTTTGGGTTGGGTGAACATCCCTCTTAAACTCTATGTCTGACAGATCAGTATGAAATGTTATCGCTGTGGCGTTGAATTAGCTCCATGTGAGTGTCTCAAGCCAAGAGCCCATGTGCAGTCTGTTCTAGTTCATGTAGTCTAACCTGGAAGTCCAGCACCCTGAAGAATATCAAAATGAACTCATAAACTATAAAGTATGACCGCAGAAAGCCACGGGAAATAAAAAGTCAAGGCATATAGGCAAGATGTATGGGCACATTAAGGAACATACTAAATACAAGTGGGTATTTTTGGACATGCAGTAATATTTTTTTATGGAAACACTGATCTGATGAGCAGCCCTGATCAATTGCATTCCTATCTTTTTTTCTTCTTCCATGGAAAGATCAGACTCTTTCCTTTGACTGTAAGAACTGCAGCAGTCATATTATTCACGTTAGACCAAGTCTAATCCGCAGTACTCTGTGAATTTTAGTCAAAATCAAAAAAGTTGCCATTGTATGAATAAACCCTGATTGATCTATCAGTTGCAAGGAAAGACATTGTTGGATTAATTAAGTGCAACAGGGTGTTTGCAGAATTATCCTCATTAAGTGGCAAGAGGACTAGGCCAGATCAGTGAGAGGGAGACACACATCCTACTGTTTATTAAACTGGAGAATTATCGAACCCAACCCCCAGTGATGTGTGTGTGTTCAATCTAGCAGCACTTCTGCAGCCTGAAGGCTAATTGTTTCACAATACATTTAAAAATTACTGCTTTGTATACTGTGCACCGACTGTGTTTAATGCTCTGTATTTAATGGGTCCTACTGGGGATGAACTGGTAGCTTTTCAGAGACCTTAATAATGACCCCGAATTCTGCCAGTCACTTTGCCATAGGCTGACAGGGAGGAATCTATTTTCTATTTTCTGTTGTTCTGACACTCACTCCTCATCAGCTGGCTGACAGAGGAGGTTATTTTCAATTTCTGTTATGTCACATCTGTGGTTACCGGTTACACCAATGCTTTGCATGACCTAAGCATGAAGGGGAGGGGGGGGTGAGGGTTGCCTGTGAATTCCACACTGATAATATACTGAAAATTTAACATGAAGTTGAAATGCTGACATTAATCTTCCTCTGACACTATTTTGGTTAGGGATAGGGATAGGGATAAGGTTTTCGATATTGAGCTATATTTCTGTATAATTCTTCTTTTTTTGTCTTCAAGTTTAAATGTTACACATAACTGAATTAAAAAAAATCGAGATTTTAGTTCATTTTCTGAAAAAAAAATCATGTTTTCCTTTTTTGTCTGCTGCTGTATTATACCCGGAATATCTACAAGAAGATTGCTTTTGAATTGTTCATGGTTCTGCCTAAAAGTGTTCCTAAAGGGATGTCTTAAAAATAATGAATTTTTCATGTGTTAAAATTGTTTTGCTCTAAACTTTATAAATGGAGATTTGCTTTTGCTTTAAACTGCGATCTGATTAAAACAGCCTGCATCATTTTCTTCCTGGAGGACCGCCTGTGATATGCCGTCACTTTTCATTCCCTTCCCCTTCCCCTTATGTGTTGTCTGACGGCCGAAAAACACACTCTTTCAAGAGCACATTCTTTCCTTTGATCTACCTTTATAGGCTCCACTGAGTTCAATCCAGCCCAGTGAGCCTACTGGCGCCCCCTGCAGAATGGGTAAGTTTCCCGTCGATATCTAATAAGGGAGGATTTATCGCAAACATGTGGCAACAAGTTCTGTATGAATGCTTTTTCCGTCACGGAGCAGGAGGTGTCTGCTGTTCTGTTCCGTGTCTGATATTAAGCTGTCCACTCCATCTGACAAATCCTAGCAGCCAATTGTAAACTCACAGCCATATCTCTCCGCTTCATCTTGATCCACTTTGCACACAAAAAGGCACAAAAAATGATCCAGGGAGGGTGGAGCAGGATTCTAGCACTCTATCCTGTCAGAATAACACAGAGCAATTTGTAAATATGAAAAGGTAATATGTGCATTTATTAAAGCCAGCATCCTTTAATGGCTTTAAATATCTTATACGTTCTAGCTGAAATACCCTTATTGCTTTGGAATTTATTTGTTCACTTCTATTCCTTGGAGGAACCCTTGGAAAGATTGGAAAGATGACAAGGAACCTGTAATGGATGTTGTCTCGCTAATATAAGTACCCACACAACCTTCACTGATCCCTTTAATTGACAACAGAGTCCCCCTTCTCTGTGTTTCCTTACTTTGGGGAATCAATGACATCACTTTGAAAGGGAGCTGTCAGAATGCAAAGAAAAAAATTCTGATAGAGGTTAAAAGTAATAAAACATCAGACAGGAAAAGGTCAGGAAGCACGGGGGGGGTTACAAATCAGGGTTGGGACTTTGTTAGTGTTACTAACAGTCTGCCTGAAAAGTCTGGAAAACTGGTTTTGACCATAAACTTAAAGAAGACTTGGCTTCAGTTCTTATGGTGACTCATGCCATCCATCCGTGCATGCATGCTTAGCCAGTACAGGGCAGTAGGGGGGGCGGCTTAGAGACACCATATCGCCTAAACCTCATGTTTTTGCACTGTAGGAAGAAGTCCACACAAATATGTGTATCAATCCACGCGAAGAGCCAGACCTGGGGATCTAACCCATGTCCATAGAGATAACATAGCCACCCACTGAGACACCACACTGCCCATATTTTCAGTTATGTTCAATAAGGTAATTCAGTGTATAATGTTCCCTGCTGAAATGCATCTGATTGTGGCGACTTATTCTGAAGTTCCCTGGATATCCAAAATTCCTGGGGCAAATGATAATTCAGATAGGTTGAGAAGCTGCTGGTGCCTTTACTGAACACACTACCTGGCATTCTGTTATTATCGTGCAAGGTAATTAGCATTTATTCAAGCGGTACTGTGTTTCACTGTGAGTGTCTGCCAGCAGCGAGTGAAGGCCACCACCTGAGGCTGAGCCAGTGATTAGCGGGTCTGGGTCCCCACATGAGGCAGGGTGTTTCAAAGAGAGAGAAGCCATCATCATCACCAACATCATCACCTTCATCATCATCACCACCATCATCATAAACTTCATCACCATCATCATCAATGTGAATTCTGGGTGACATCTACTTTTCATATTTTTTCTGTACCCACTTATCCTATGCTGGGTCACGGAAGTCCACAGCCTATCCCAGAAGAACGGGGACAATGCAGGGAATAACCGAGGGTGGTGCACTAGCCCATCACTAGGGTGCACACACCCTTCACACCCATGAGCTGGAATAGCTGGGACTAGCATTGCACCATGCAGTTAGCAGAGTAGCGACTTAGCATATGTGACAGGCCAGAGCACACAGTGTAAGCTGTGAAGAGCGCCTCTCTGTGACAAAGGTGCTGGCAGTGGCCTCAGCCCTCGAGGTCCTTACTCTTACCGCACCACCAGCGCACGCCTTCGCAGTCTCTGCAGATAATTCTGAGCTCTGGCCCAATCCCCAGCAGTTCAGCCTCTCATAAAAATCCCATCAAACTCTTAGCCCCCT
Source organism: Mormyrus iriodes (assembly GCA_011763525.2). Taxonomy (NCBI): domain Eukaryota; kingdom Metazoa; phylum Chordata; class Actinopteri; order Osteoglossiformes; family Mormyridae; genus Mormyrus; species Mormyrus iriodes. The sequence goes on along the minus strand of JAAGVU020000044.1, from coordinate 6,088,552 downwards.
TAGAATACTAAAACACCAACCATCTTCCCTCCTGAACATTGAGTGCGACAAAGGGGCTGTTACACTTTTCAATATACCTGTTCTGAGGTTGCTTCTAAGCACATCATTGCCAGAAATAAGGAAGGCTTTAAGCACTCTGTGGATTTGCTGCTAGCTGGAGCATATAGGAACGTATGAAAGGGTGGCAGTTACTTAAAGAGTCTCATGAATTCTGCCTTTGAAGATCGTACCATTAATGGTCCTGGAACTGTGAGCACCTTATTAGTTAGTATATATTTGAAACGATCCATTGTTGTAATTTTGAACAGCAAGCGCTCATGTTTTCGCAAGGGTTATGCTCATGTTATATAATTTCTGGTCCTTTTCCCCAGGGCCATCCTGCATTTCTTTTGTGGTAATAGGGGAACCTACCAGCTCCACTGAATCTGGAATTACACTGGTATGGGTGCAGCGTCTGTTTTCTCAAATTAAAGATGGTTTGTTATGACGGAGGCAAAAGACATAACTGCCTGAAATCCCCGGTGTGCCTGTATTATTGGTGGAAAGCCTCACAGCAGGGGTGTCAGCTTACTCAGCCTCACCCTCCAGTCAGTGGGATATCACATACAGCCTGCCAGTGGCATATAACAGCCTGCCTATCTATCAGCATCGCCTGTCAGCGGCATATCCCATACCTCCAATCATTTGTGCCTGTCTATGGGTCATGGCGTACTGCCTGTCAGTGGGATATCACATTCCACCAGTAGGTGGAACATGACCTGCTGCCTGTCAGTGGGATATCATGTACTGTCTGATATTACTGCCTGTCAGTGGAATATCACATACCGCAGGTACATGGAACATGCCCTACTGCCTGTCAGTAGTACCTGTCAGTGAAATATCACATACCACAAGTAGGTAGAATATGACCTACTGCCTGTCAGTGAGATATTACATACCACAAGTACATGGAACATGACCTACTGCCTGTCAGTGGGATATCATGTACTACCAGTAGGTGGAACATGACTTACTGCCGTTCAGTGGGATACCATGTATTACCTGTCAGTGCTAGCTGTCTGTGGGTCATCATATACCACCAGCAAATGGAACATTACATACAGCCTACCAGTGGGATTTCACATACTGCCTGTCAGTACTGACTGTCAGAGGGATATCATGTACTTTCTGTGAGCAATGACTGCCAGAGGGGTATCATGTACTGTTTGTGAGTAATGAATGTCAGAGGGGTATCATGTACTGTTTGTGAGTAATGACTGTCAGAGGGGTATCATGTACTGTTTGTGAGTAATGAATGTCAGAGGGGTATCATGTACTGTCTGTGAGTAATGACTGTCAGAGGGATATCATGTACTGTTTGTGAGTAATGACTGTCAGAGGGGT
>JAAGVU020000044.1:6055376-6075261 GCA_011763525.2 Mormyrus iriodes | reverse complement strand
TATGTATATATATGTATATATATATGTATATATATGTATATATATATATATATATATATATATATTGTGTGTTTGTATGTATACATTATATGTATGTGTTATGTGTGTGTGTATACATTATATGTGTATATTATATTTGTGTGTGTGTGTGTGTGTGTGTGTAAAACTTTATGTAAGTGTTTTTACAATGTCTCAATGGCATGTGCAGATATTTTGATTGGGGTGGCCATCAGGCACCAGCTATATTTTTAGGGGTAGCCACACCACACAGTGTCTATTCCATGGTTCCACTTAGAAAAAAAAATTGTGCATATTTCATTTTTATTTTTATTATCCTGATGTGGGGTGGCAACAGGGGTGGCCATGTATTTACTTGGGCTGGTCACACTGTAGACTGTCAGTGATTGGTGAGTTATCATTTTTCATTATAGTTGCATCTGTATTACAGAGACCAAGCAGTAAGAGGCACAATGATTTCCATTACTTGGTTTATGCTGGCCTCAGCTGAGGCCCCGAATAAGCTGGCTTGTCCTGGGCCCCACCCCTCCTCAGATAGGTCTTTATTCATCCATCTTCCATAGCTGCATTTTCAGCACAGGGTCCTGGTGAGTCTGGCAGCGATCCCACAAAGCACTGAGAAAGAGGGAGGGGGCTATTGTGGACAGGGTGTCAGTCCACACACACATACACACACATAAGCATACACACTAAGGGTACTTTACATGCAGTATGCTGCACGCCTGTGAAAGATGTTAGGCAACTAGAGTACCTAGAAAAATACGTAATAAAAAAAACTAAAGGAATACAGAGAATTTTTTAGAAGTGAATTCCATAATTGTAAATGACTGTTCACACATGCTCCCATTAAAAATGAAGCCAATTTAATTTCAAGCCAAATGTGTCATAACACAAATAGCATGCCTCAGTTTTGCAGAACTGAACTAGAGGTTGTACAAAAGTGATGCTAATATTGAGCCGTTTCCTTGTAAGTACCGGTTCCCTGGCCTGGCTTGAGACTACATACGTAAATCCAAAACTCACTGTTATAAATCAAGGATGTAAAATAAAGGCCGTCAGTGACTATCAGATCCATCTGTCAGAGGTCAGTAAAGTGACTTTATCATGCCCCTGGAAGAGTAAATCCAATTTCTTATCACAGAGAACAAACAAATGATCTGCTAATCTCATTGGATATAGCTGCCTTCAAATTTTATCTTGTCATTGTCTACCTGAAGCTTCCCTGTTAAATATTGTTAATTGCACCCTAAAAACAAGCAGTGTTTGATAAGTCACAAACTCTCCCTCAAAAGGAAAACCCTGAACTCTAGATTATGGCTGACATTTTATCTTAATGTCAAATGGTTACGTGATAATGAGTCGCCTGTATTGTTAGAGATACGGCCTCCTTTGGGAAAGCAGGCAGGCAGCATTTTCTACTGAGACTTCCTTATCTTTCCTCAGAAAACGGGAGGTATATACCCTATAGGTCTTAAAGCGTTAAGGCCAGGATGTGAAACCCTTGAAGATAATGTGTCTTGCTTTTGCTTTCTCACGTTGCTGCTGATGTGTTGCGTAAACCCCTACTAGACTCCAAAATGATTTAAACATGGCAAAAGTCATGAAACTGTTAGAGGAAATCTAACTCGGACACCCCCTGGGATCCCTTGCAGATTGCCTGCCAAACATTTTGTCCTTCTTCAGTTGTTTAGTTTTAAATTATTTCTTTATTTATTTCTTCCTCTGTCTACAATGAGCAGAGAAGAGTGTAAGATTAGTCGGCAGCCCGACATTTTGCTTCATAGCACACTGAGGTCAGTTTCTCCAGATGGTCGCATAGCAAACTTGTAGATGATGAACAAGTTGATTTGTGAATCTGAGTTGGATCCTATGTTTTAAAAAAAAAGATAAAAAACAGACAACCAGATGCACACAAACTATTTAATTTTTTTCTATGTTTTGGGGACTTCCGATTCGCTGCATTTTTTAAATGTGATTAATCGAATCTTTCCCCACAAGACAGCTGAACCTACCCCTTCACTCACTCACACACATTTTACAGCTCAGCCGAAGTCATCAGTCATCACAGCATCAATTAAGTGTGCCTTTTTTCATGTGCAAAGCCCAGCTAGCGAGAGAGTTAGGGAGCATGAGTGAGTTGCACATATGAACGTTGATTACTCACTTCAGGAGACTGAGAAATCCGCAGTTTGGTGTCATGGAGGAAGGCCAGCTCATCAGGCTCTATCAGCAGTGTGCTCACCAGATTGCCATTATTAAAGATCTCGGGTCTTTTGTCACACTCGGCAGTGATGAAGCGGGATGCCTTCCGTCTCCCGCGTACTTGGCACAGACGATTTGGGCTATTGCTTCAAAACCACAGTCGGTGTGAAGTTATAAAGGCAGGCTGGCTCCGCCAGCTGACCATTTTATACACATGGTCCACAGTATCCGTGAAGCCACCTACAGTAGTTAAGTGTACAATACGCCTCCACTTGCCTCCCTATCATGCTAAGTACCAACATTTGATCAGTACCTCAGTACTACACTTCCTGCCTGACTGTTGTCTACACCTAAACATTCAACTATACTTTACAATTCCCAGAGGCACATCTAATGTCTTTGACAAGGCAGAGTTATTTTGAATTCTTACCACATTATAGCCAATGAAATGCATAACTCTTATCATTGTTCATTTTAGAAGTTTCATTTGTAACTTACTGCTTCCATTTTTTTCTGTTTGGTCCTAAAGGAATTAACAATAGGATTTAGCTATGAAGTTTTAGTGGACATTTTGTACACTGCTTGACTAATTCATGCTAATAATTGTGCGATCCTGTTGGATTTATGCCTTAGGGCCACATAGACTGTCACAGGAATATGCTCACAGAAATGTGTTTATTGCGAAAATTCTGATGAAATTCCCAGACTGCCTCAATGGCCTCGCTCTCCATGCTTTGAAGATCTCCCAAACCTCCTGAATCAATGATAAGGACAGCGTCCGGAAGCCCAACAAAGAACCCATATTTTGGTTTCTTATACCCTTTAGGAGGCAGAATGTGAATGTGGCTCAGATGGTTGCCAGTTCAAGTCCAGCTTCGGCAATAATAGTCACATGTCCATGGACCCTTGAGCAAGGCCCTTAATCTCCATGGGTGAAGCTGCAGGTGGCTGCCCTTTGCTGCCAAGCTTACTCTCGCCTGCATGTGTGCCTGAGTGTCATGGAAAGCAAGATGGGGTAGGTGAAAAGAGAATTTCCCCACAGGGATCCATAAATTGTCTTAAAAAGAAAAATTGTTAGCTTAGGTGAGGGTGGGGGCTCCAAAGTGTCTTCCGCATCCATGACCAGTTCTCATTCACAGTTGCTGTTTTCTTCACTACAGGAAAATACAGTGAGTGGTCAGTGATGGATTGCAAAGTAATGGAGATGAGGGTTTCTTCAAACTGCTTCTCAGTGAGCTCACCTGTATTCCCAATAGCATTAGTCAGCATTTTCCTGTCCTTGTTGAACACAACTTGGGTAAGGTCATGTCAACAGGGCGCCCAACCCCCTCTGAGACTCATTGCCTTTGGAAAGTCACTATCTTCTTTTTCTTAGCTTGGCCATATTCCTCAGATAAAGGATGATATCTTCCCAAAAGCAATGACAGCTTTTATGAGCTGTCTATCTTATGCCAGATTACACCTATGCCCCTGTAAGCCTCACTGTATTTTAGAACGGTTCTTTAAAGATACCCCATGACTACTGAATTCCAATAAGGACTCACCACTCAAGCATACCTCCCAGTCTCCCTTCCATCTAAGTCCTTTACAAGCACTCAAATCAGCCAATTTCGAGTCAGTGGGTGGTACTCCCTTGAGGACATCACCCACCTACTCTCGGAAAGCTGAATCTCTGAATAGCTGTTTAATGCATATGCACCAAGAAATTTCCATTTGTACCACTGTGATAGCTCCAGCTTCACAGTCTTCAGGGTCTCGTGTGTATTCCGACCCCCAATTAGAGGCTTGAGGAAAAGACACTCTAGTGTAGGTGAGAGACTATAACAGACCAACATGTTTGGTTTAGGTGAGAGCAACAACATCAAGCCAGCACTTTAACACCTTCTACATCTGTGTCCAATTCAGACTCCCTGATGTTCCCTGTTCCCAAAGGTGTTTTAGAAAGTCTGCACCATCTGTGATTACTATTTAGGGGGCTTTAACCTGACCTCCATCCTTAGAAAACCTCAAAATATGGTCTTTTCAAGCAAGAGGCAACCCCAGGTCCCCTAAATGGAATCAATTAATAGTCAAATATGTAGCAAGCTAAATATCTATTTTAGTCTGATCCTGTTTATTTACTCTCGCACGTGCAGATATATGTATAAAGGTCTTCTTGCTTAAATAATTCTCCCAAATAAATTTCCTGCTGAGTCGTGGATGTGCGGTCTTAGCTCTGGCTATAGATATTACATCCAGTTTTTGCAGAAATCTCAGGGGGATACACAGGCCATGCAGGACTCTAACGGATCTCAAAACAATGCTCTCCTATGTCATTTATATTGCATTTATTTAAACAGACGGACACTGAAACATAAGTGATTGAACATGATATGGTGGGTTCTGCCGACGGACTTCTGGGCCTTGTTTTCTGCACTTGTTATCCTCTGTCTGTTTAAGGGCCGTTCACAGACGTTCACTTGTAATTATTGTCAAAGGGGCGTTGCGTCCTTTTGTACATTAATCATCACACTGTGCTTTGGAGACATTATTTATCCAGGCCCGCTTTCATCAGTCAACCCCTCTTCTGTTCTAGGACCTTCGCAGCTGCTACAATTGGAGGCAGAGGTATTTAGAGGGAAACTCCACTATAATTAGTTGTCACCAGTGCAGCCATGAGATAAGGGCCATTACTGGACAATTTGAAGCGGCTAAAATGTTCATTTTCTTTGCCTTCTAGCAGAGAAAACAGAAGTCCCTCATTGATAAACTACGCAGCCAAGATATGAAATGGAACTTTAAGTACTGTTAATAAATCCCAAATGTTGCAAAACAGCTATTTTCATACTAAATCTCAGCCGACATACATATTACCGAGCACTTAACAAAGCAAAAAGTGAGCGAAACCTGAATTTATTTACATGAAATATTGGCATGATGGAATGGCTTGTTTAAATTCACACTACTCATTTCACTGGTTTTTTAATGGGAAATTCTGACAGCAGCGATTAGTTGCTAGTAAGTGCATGCTGACCTTTTTTGTCGTGAGAGAAATACACAACATGGCACAGGAAGACACGTGATGGGACATGACCGAGCTTGCCGTCCGTGCAGAGGAAGCCTACAGAAAGAGATGCAGTTATTGCATTCATAGCTAATGTAAAACAGAAAGGAAAATTTACTGAAAGGGCACAGTTCTTGCCCTGCTCTGAAAAGGGATTAGCTCCTTCTGAATTAGAGCCAAAAAGAACCTGTCCATACAATTGAGACAGATCTTCAACAGACCACAATGGCTTTGAAAGGTCTGAAAATGCCCTGCGGCTCCTGACTGCTTCTGGGCCAGCTAATCTACCAGCCCAGGGGCTACGCTTCACACGTCTGACTGAGAATCAGACTCACCTTCAGCGTAAAGTGGCCGATCTCACTATCTCGTTAAGCTTAAATAGGAGCAGAGTGGAAGTCTGTTCTAAAACCGTGCCACACGCTGACAGATGGATTTAACCGGCACAAGGTTACTGCTGGTCAAGAATTCACATCTTTACCTGAAGCTGTGAAGTTTTACTGCCTTTACATGAAATGTAAGTTAGTCCACTGGACCTCTGGGGAAAAAAAAGATTTGAAATAAATTAGATGGAGAGTCATCTCATTGAATAATGGATGATGTTTTTAGAGATATTTGGCAGTAGCTAATTTCAGAACGTTTAAACGTGTTTATGTCTTAATGCACGCTGACAGTTTGTTAATTAACGTAGCATATGCTGTTGCTGAAATATTTTTGTTTTTAATTTAAAATTAATGCAAAATATTACTCAAATCAAAAACTAGTAGTCTAAAGTCAAGGGAGATCTATAAAATACACATTAAAATTGTGCTTTAAAATGCTTTTCTGTATATAAATGACAAAATTTAATAAATGGCAAAAAGTGTTTATCACTATTTTTTAAACTGCTTTCCGTTTCAAACGTTGGCTGCTAAAAAAAATCACATTTTTTTTTGTTTGTTTTAGTTTTATTTAATTTATATTGAAACTAATGGTCAATAATTTTTTATTAGCCTCTTGTCTCCCTCGTAAAAATGACTAATCGATTCACAATTTTTTGTCTCCGTATTCTTGCTGGTGATGCAACCAGAATTAATAGTTGTTTTATAGTCAAGTTTAACGGCACTAGTTAATTCTTTAATGAAATCTTATTAAATTAGCATCACAGCACTGTTTTTGTCCATGTGTTTCATCATGGAGACCCGGAGATTTTTACAAACCAACCAGTCATTTTATGGGAAAAACAGCAGCCACTCCACCCTTCTTAATTCATAATTGGCTGTTTGTAAATCTGGGACACACTGTGGAGCTCCACATGCTAAGGCTAGAGTTTAACCGGTCTGCCGTATTTCAGTGCAGACTTTGATCGGGTGATACCCGGAAATGCCCGCAGGTGCCCTGCTTTAACGTGCTCCAGGCTTTAGCCGACATCCCCACCGTGTTGCTAACGGCCATCAGCCAGGACAGGCTGCGGGCTTCTTGTCCCAAGAGGTTCTCGCTTTCCCGCGCGGTTCAGGAGCATTAATAATTGCACAGTGCAGAGTGGCGATCCACGCAATCAGGAGGAGCTGCATGCCGTGGATTCGGCACTGGTTTCGTTCAGTGGCAGCCGTCCGGCAGCCACTTAGAGGGATGGAAAAAGGCCACAAGGGACCCAGGCGCTTCAGCTAACCCTGCTTTCACATCGGTCAGTGTTAAGAACTTCAGAGATTCACATTTTCCCTGATGAAAGTCGGTGAAGTCGCCCCCTAATTTGCTGGCCTGCCGTTAACGTGAAGGCCCAAAACACTGTGATAGTCTGAGCTTAGACACACAGTCCCAGTCTCGTTCCTCTGCATTTATTTTTTAGTTAATTTTGAGCCATTTCCCTCATTTCAATTTCTCCTACTTACTGATACATTTATCTAGCATGACAAAAGTTAAGAGTACTCATTAAGAGAAAACTTGCTAGAACAAACTACTTCAGATAAAAATGTAAATGCAGTATAATAGACATCTAATCCAGCATTTGTAGTAAGTAATAATGTTTTGCAATATCTGGAATTTACACAGGAGCTTAAAGTTAATATGTATAAATATATATAAAGGTTATGTATTGTATATATCTGTATACATATATTATATATTTAGATATTATATACACATTTTAGGTGAGATAATGTCCTTGGATCTGACTTCTAAAAAAGGTGTAGGAATGTGATATTCAGACAGGTTGTAACGCACATGAATATTCATAATCAGCTCTTTTACATATCGCGCCTATATTGCGCAAAAAAATATAAAATTGAATTTCAGTTAATGGATTCATCATGACAGCCCATTTTTGCCAGCGCAGTCTGTACACTGTGATGACAAATATAACTGTCAGGAAATATAAACTGTTAAAGCTAATAAACCTGAATACCTCTAGCACTGCCTGTCATTATGGCGCTCACCTAGAGCGACGGACCTAAAATTAAACAGGCGGAAAATTCAAATGAACGAGGAAGTCATTTTAAATGTAAATATGCTTTAAATCCAAGGTGTGTGGCATTTATCTGCAGAGCACAAAGCAGATTTGTGAGGTTGCGTTTGCTTGCGTGTTTGTACAATGAGGTGGCATTTACATGCAGCAAGAGTGCTAACAGGCACGGTTAATGGCGGAGACACAGAGGATCTCCTCCATAAATGTGTCACCTTTCAGTGAGATTATTTACTCCTCCGATGTGGAGCTTAAGCATCCTGCTTGAATTTTCCCTTGGCTCTTCGATAAGTTCAAAGTTTATTAATTTCTCGCTCTCACTGCAGCATCATTAGCTGAGTGCAGGTACACTTTAACAAACACCCAGAACAACTTTGGCTCCCGGAGTTGCTGTGAACTATTTCCCTGTTCTTTCCACTCTGGCTCTGTTTCCCGAAACAGAACGACTGTCCCTCTCACTACCTCCCTGACACGCGTGTGCGTGATGATATAAGTAGCCGTCGAGAGTTTGGCATACAGGCAGCTCGTGTGGGAAATCAAGGGGGACTAATCGATATGGATAGGGCACAGCCTGAATTAGAGGTGCAGACAGCACTGCTGATCTCAGAGTGGACACCTGGATGCCCATAGAATAGATCTGATTTAGCAAAGCAGAGCCGGTATACCTGCTTAGCTAAATATTAGCAATTTCTTTGCTTATACTTTTATCCAGGTGTACGGTTTTCTCCATTGGCACATCCGGGACGAGGATGATTCTGACGGCGCTGGCCCTGGGACAGGAAGCTGACACACTGACATGTATTCTGTGCCAATTCAACCACCTTAAGGAAAGTGACAGTCCCTGGTTTTAAGAGGCTTGCATGAGTGTGAATTATTATTCAGGAACATTATTTTCTTCAAAGGCCTTGGACAGTTGGGCCTTGTGCTCTCTTTGTTGTAACTGTAGATATATTGTGAGTATAAAATAACATTAAAACTCCTCCAGCGCATTTTGTATTACTGCTTCTGTAGGGTCACGGAATGTAGGTGCCGCAGTATTGAAATAAGCTTTATCCGCTCGTGCATAGAACCTTGATTTTATCTACTATCTGGAATTTGAAATGCATAGCTTTCCTTGCCGTTGGCAGAGCACTGATAAGTCAGCGAGTAACACACAATGTCGTTAATGTGAGCTAATTGTTAATTAAGCTGAAAGCTGTTGGATGTCACTCTCAGACTCTCATCCAGTCCCGTCTGGAGGATCTCAGGAAGCAGAGGGCAGGAGGCAGGAAGCGCCCTGGGCAGGATGACAGCCTATCTCAGGGCGTACACTTACACATTATGTGCAATGCAAAGACTGCCATTCACCTAACTACAGGAGGCGAGCAGTACATAAAGAGAACATGCAGATTCTGAACACCTGGAGCTGGGATGGGCATCTAACGAACAACCGTGGAGGTGCAAACCACAGTGCTACCCAACAATTCACCTTCATCCTCCGCTGTATAAAATACGCAGGAAACATACTGCTGGAACTGTGGAAAGCCATGTCTTCACTTGGCAACTTTGACACATACCGTGTATGGATCTGTTTAGAAGCTGACCTTGCATGACGCTTCAAAGTAAACTAATTAAACAGAGGAAATATGAAACACACACACAGCTTTGGAAAGTGCAGTTATTAATTAGTAAAATGAATGTGTCTTTCTTAAAGGCAGGAATCAGCAGGCTGGCTAGCATATCATATTGTAAGCGGTAAACAGACAGGTTCTAAAAACCTGCTTCAGTCACAAGGAACGGCACGACAAGCACAGAGATCAAATTACTGAATTACCATCTGGACGCTGGGGGATTAATAATGGCATCGGCGTTGTACTGCTTTTCCAGGAGGTCACCACTAGGGGGCAGCAGCGACAGCCACAGGACCACCTGGGGAATTGTGGCCCACGACAGAGCACGCACTGTGCCATGTCGAGAGCAGGGGAAAGCACTCCTTAGCACTCGAGACCGGCAAATTAAACCAAGGCTTTGTGTAGCCTTGGGCTTAATGACCGTGGCTGTCCAGTCCATTGGGCTGAGTTACAGCAACTAGAGCCTCTGGAGAGTAAATCTGTGCCGCCCAATATGTGATGAGAAGGCCAGGAAACGTGTCTCACCTTCAAAATGTTTTTTTAAGTAATTAAAGTGAAACATTCTCATTGCTCACACACAACAATGCATTGTGTCCTCTGCATTTAACCCATATGAGACATAGCAGTGGGCAGCTATCATTTAGTGTCTGGGGAGCAGTACCTTGCTTAGGGTACCTCAGTGGTACTTTGTTGGACAGGGATTTGAACCAGTAACCTTTCAATCATAAGCACACTTCCCTAATCATTAGGCCACCAAGGCCCTGATATACAGCTTGTGATATGGTATAAGATATGGGAAAAGCCCTTGTGGCATAACAAAAGATAGTCATGACATTATAGGTGCCACATTTTTACAGGACACCTTATAAAGAAAGCAATACTAGATCTCATCTTTGTATTGTGAGCGAATCTCATCATGTGTTGGTTTCAGATGTCAATGACATGACCGCCGTGCTGATGTTTAATCGGTTCAGAGGTCGAGCAGCTCAGAGCTGTTCAGCCAGGTGATTATGCTTCTCTCCTGCCAACTAGAAAGCCAGACCTGGCAGAAATGACACTCATTGGCTGACAAATTATGCTTGTTTTTTGCCAGCGAGGCATGGGCACGAGAGAGGTACGGTTGACAGTTATGTGCTCTGAGAGAAGCCACTGTGATGGTAAGCTATGCACGCTAACAGAATTCACTCTACCCGAAAGGCATATTCAGTGTTTCACATCAAACGCAGAGTAACAATGATCCACGGACCTTGACTGTCAACCTTCGTCGCATCACGCCGCAGCTGAAGGTCCAGCAGGTCAGCTCCTTTTGATCTTGCCTGGAATCATTTTTTTGTGACAGAGAATGTGTCTGTTTCAGTTGGGAAGAATAGGACTGTGAAATAGGGTTCGATTTACTGTGCCAGCCAGCATATTGGATTTATTAAATTCAACGACGTGTTAAAGTCTGGTTCCATAGGAACAATCGCGGCCGCCGTCGACAGTATTTTTAATTGCAGATGTTGTGGAATGAAGGGAATCTGGAGAATCAGAGAGGAGAGGAGTGTTCAGTCAATGCAGAAGCTTTACTGACATTAATTCAGAAGAGTACAGGACATTTGGTGCCATGCACTGATATGTTTTAATAGAAGAGAGAAAGAAAGTAAGATCCAACTTATTTTCTTGAGCTGAAATACGCTGCAAAGCTAGAGCGCCTTCTTCAAAAATGATGCTTCATCCACCTAATGTCACCTAATTTTTTAAATTAAATATAACCATTATTTCACTATATTTAATACAAATGCTGTATCCACAAAAATAACAACACGTGCACATAAGTGGCTTAATATACACCAGAAGACGCTGCTGTTAGCGGCTGCTTATGGGTAGGTGGTTGGCATGTGTGCTTTAATCCTGCACCTCCGTCAGTGCCTTTCATGGGCCAGACAGACAGGACCACACATCCCGATGACACACGTGTGATATTGATTCCCCCAGGAGCTTATTAGTGGGCTAAATACGTGGACAGTTCTTCTGGTGTTCCGCAGTTCTGATCTCTCGGTTTTATCTTTTTTAATTGCTTGTCAAGGGAGGGATGAAAGTTATAGACATAGGAAAATTGAAATCCATTATTCCCTGACTGATGCAGGTTGTTCACAAGGTCAGAGATGTAACCTCAGAGGGGAGCAGTTGAAGTCTCGGCTCGCAATTATTTAGCAACGTGCAACTGGTGTTGCGGCAGGTTCGTGGTCCATTGATCAGGACAGGACGGTAGGTTTCATCATGGCTGGAATGATATTGATTACCCAAGTGGCCAATCAAACATTCACAAGCTGCCAGCAGATCGATAATATGTAGCAATTATGGTAGTTTGTTAGTACTGCAATTACAATGAGATGAAGGCGTGTAAGACTTATCTCGGTGCCCGGTGGCATTCTGGGTAGTGGACCCAAACAAGACAGAGGGTGGCAAGTTCAAAACTCAGACAGTGTATTACTCTTCTGCTTCAGCAATAAAATGCCCATTTTTTTAACTGGATGTCTTTTTCAATTGCAAGATACGGTACACTGATATCAGGAGTCATTAGATAATTTAAAATGTACCCCCTACAGATGAAGGTCTGTGTAAATGTGTATAATAGGATGTGATCTTATTCGATTTATCCAAATACAAAGAAATGGATCACTGTTCAACAAATAGCAAGGCCACAAAGATTTCGGCGTGAAATTAATTAATCACATTGACATTCCACTAATTAAAGAGCTGAAATATTGAATGAAGGAAAAAATATTCTAACTATTAATAATTTGCTGGCAAAAAAATATAGGCAGGCTAGCAGGAAAAGTACTGATACAATAGCAGCCAAAAACAGTTTTACCATATTTTTTACCGTTTTGCATTCTGCAGCTGGTGTGCTCATCCAAAAATAGAGCTTTTGGCTGAAGTTGTAGCTGAAATGTTTAAGGAAGCAATTAAAGTTAAGAACTACAGGTTTTAGCTATGGCACGAAACAAAATGGCAGGGCTCATCTCTGGATCTGAACCAAAAATCTTTTCATTTTGGCATTCTGTCATGTCAGGCAGATAAATTAGGGTAAACATTTTAAGACATTTTTGGGGGGAAAAATGCAAAAGATAATTTCTCAATTCCTTCCTCGCTCATTATGACTTCACCAGGAAATGATAATACCCTAATTAGCGGCAGATTCACATCAATGACACGACGCTGCCATTTGAGAGGTTTAAATACTTTATCACGCTATAATTTCCAGGTCCCCTCAGCAGTTGCAGACAGACTGATAGATCCTGACAGATTCAGACTAGCAGGCGTGCCCGGTGACAGATAGACAGGGATCAGCAAGAGCAGAACAAATGGTGACCAGGTTGACAGCTTTGGGCTGTCACCAACTTGAGAGGATCCATCAATTAGGAGGATGGGGATGGAACCGCGGAGAGCAGCGGGTGACACAAAGGACAACAAAACAGGAAACAGCAGAAGTGGACGTGTGTGTGTGCACGCTGCAAGATAATGGATTTTTCTCATTTCCAAAAAAGATAATCTGTACATTTAGCAAGATGTATATCACAAAGCCTGTTCATTTCACATGACATGTAATTTGATGGAGCTCTGGATTACATTGGTAGATGCTCACATGTTCACTTGGAGTGCTGACACATTTTTCAGTTACTCTGGATGAACCTTAATTTAAAAATCATTGTTTATTCACATCATTAAGGCTGCGCCACTGTACCCTGTTCCAATAACTGTGCAATAAAAATTCCATATATGTATAAAACTAAAACAGTGGATAACTTGGAAATGTTTTCTGTAGCCATTTTGAATTGCATACCCCATAAATTTCTACAGTGCTTTGGCGTGTTATTTTTTAATATGATATATAATTTCTATTTCCTTTCCTTCAGGAAGACACATGTATTTTTTTTTTTTAATTATATGGAGTTCCTGGCTAGCGGGATCCCTCACGTAGTTGCAATGAACAGCCCTGAGAGAAGGGGCATTTCAAGATTTAATTGCTGCCAACAGCAGTACGGTGTAATTTATGAGATGCCTGGTAGCTACATGCAGCTAATTTCAGCTCACTGTGACTATTTTATTCATCTGAATGGATCCTGAATGGAATGTCAGAATCGACAACACCAAAACCCCCTTTTGTCTGTTAGTCATGTGGCCAGGGAAATATATGTGTTAATTTTAGTCAATGCCAGAGATGGCAACAGGACATACTACTGGATAACTGTCATGACATGGACTCAGAAAACATGTTTATCATCTTTCACAATGAGAGCCCAAGACAGAGCACCCCAAACTGAAATGTCCATCCTATCGCCAGGATTTCTGTCTGGAAACAGGCGACTAACAGGACTTGAGGCTGCTGACTGGGTGATTGGGTGACTGAGTGATTCCAGGATGAGATGCAAAAAACAAAGAATCAAGTGCAGGTACAGGAACCATGACAGGAAACAGGACCCAGGACCCAAGAAGTGAGACTGAAACACATAAACAAGTAATCACAAGAGACGTAAAAACAGGGCACTGGGTGTTTCTCAATACCAAGAACGCAAAGAACATACTTAGCGTGCCTCCCAAGATCAAGCTTTGGGACACAGTGAATCATGGAATTGGTCTCGGTGGTGAGGATGCAACCGGTGCATCCCTGAAATTTCAGGAGGGGCAAAACGACATCCGTGGATTTTTACAATCCTCCATACTTCTGTTCTTAGTATCGGAACAGCTCTTCAGCGATGGAAGATGACGTAAAACAGGTACATGAAAACGCAAGTATGGTCAAGTACGCATATTGAGAAATACCACCTGACTGCTGCACATACCATCTGTGGAATTCTGGCTGACGAAGACAGAAAGACATGGAAAGGTGACATCAGCTAGGACGATTAGGCTTGAGGCGACATGCTAGCCAACCCCAAATCATGGACCCAGGAAAGACAACACCGGCACTCAGAACTACAAAGCGGGCGACAATGGCAGCAACCCGTGCCAAAAACCCAAGAATACGCCACAGCCAAACTACACTCAGCCCCACAAATCCACAAACCAAACAGAGCTCTGAGCCTTACTCGCAAAGAGCAATGACAAGAATGGAACCCCGAGTGATGCTCAATGCTCGGTTTAAAGAGGATTGAGAAGCAGCTAGCGTTGGCTCAGAGCAGGAGCACGCGGACCAGGCTCAATTACCTGATTTCAAAAGCTGTTCCAATAAGGAGCAAGTCGAAATACTAATACTGTCCCATCTACCTGCCTGAACTCGTCACCTGACCCTTTTCAATGTATCACATTTGGCTGAACAGTGCTTTAGTTTTTCCAGCACATGGTCTGTGGAATTCAAAATGTAAGGCATTAATTCTCTATCCATCCAGCCATTCGCCTTCCAGCCATTTATCCTGGCCAGAGACGTGGGAGGCCTGGAGCCTATCCCAGGCAGCACAGGGCACAAGGAGGGGCACAGCCTGGATGGAATGCCAGTCCATCAGTGGGTAAAAAATACACATGCTAACAAAGCAAGCTGGCATGCCAACATTATGATGACACTTATAAAAATAGCAATATGAATAGGAATCAACGTAGGTGCGGCACATACGAATTACGAGAAACTGTGATTTTATATTTTGTATCTGTATAGCTTTACAGGACACAGAGACAGACTTTACAGTCTTTTACCTTTGTAATGTAAATGTGACATTTCCAGGTACTGACAGCTGTGTTAATGTCTGACACAATGCAAGGGTAGCTGTCCTAATAATAAAAGGAAATCATGATTTAAATTTCCTCATCAGACCTTTAGAAGGGAGATTTATAAGACCACTACAAGTGCTACCATATTTTATCATTTTTAGAATTCATGGGTTAATGTCAAAGGTAGACCTGATGAGAATGTGTCTCCATACATGTTATACAAACTTTTTTTAACACAGAAAAGTCCAGTGAAGTGCTTGGGACTTCTACTTAAAAGTCCATTAAATTTACACAAAGGATAGTGATAAGGGTGTCATTATATTCCAGAAATGAAGCTGAATTCTCTATCCTATGATCATTTCCCATCATTTATTTCCAAGCAAAGGTTTTAAAAATGGACTGGCTAACATTTTCTGGTCTTTACTCCAGTGAACTGTGTCAGAAACAGATTCCTTTCATTTTTATTTTTACGTTCAATTTTTTTTTCTAGGTTGCTTTTCAGTGTCTACTCATGTTCACTTAAATGTTCCGATTTTCCATGATTGTTTCCCCGATATGTAACAAGACAAATCAATAAACTGCCCATTTACATATGGTTACTTAACCCAGAAGTATAACACTCCTTAACCCCTGTGTTATTTTTGGGGTCGAAGTGACCCCAGTCCCTTTTAAAAATGGGGATAGATTCTATAGAATCTACAATTTAAAACGGAAGAAGTAAAATACACAAGGGTTAAGTCTAAATATGTGTTGAATAAATGCATACACATACATACAGTGCATAGTGCATGCACCTATTTTGGTCCAAGGTTAATCAAATTTCAAAAGAAAGCCCTAATTTTTGTATTACAATTACCAAAACCCATATCTAATTCAACGCTGATTTTCTTTTGCTTAACTGGGAATATGAAAACATATACACACAACTAAAGATCCCACATTGTATTACAGGACCTTGAAATCAGGGCATTTTCAAACAGGACTTTATAAATAATCTAGTCAACACAGGCAAAGATAAAAACTGCTGTTAGTATGTAAATGAGTTTGAATTACAAAGACAGATAGAAAATATTCAAATCAGAGTTTTTGCTACGGCAAAGCTGGTTGGGTTTAGGTACAAATATTGTATTAAAAGGTCACATGATATATTTAACTTTTTCTGCCTTAGAGGTAGTTTAACCTGACCTTAGAAAATGTATCTGTAGAGATTTCCTTAGACTGGGGGACAGTATAAGCAGAGGAAGTAACAAGTGGTAATGAGGAAGGAAGCTAGATAATACCCTGCCATCAGAAATGAAGTTTACATCAGAAATGGCAGTCAGTGTTCAGACAGCACATTGACAATGCATATTTTACGTGGGCGGGAGCAGGAACAGAAACCACGAGCGAAAGTAGTCATTTTATGCATTTTACTCATTAAAAATGGCACCATAAGCATGAAGCTAACAGCTCTGCAATCATCTCAGACACAGAAAAAGTCTTTGTGGCCTTGGGTTGAAATTCACAGCAGTATGTGCAACAGAAGCTCAACGTGGTACGTCACTCAGTAAACCGCATTCCACCTGCTCGGGGTAGACACCTTTTATAGGAATCTGAATATAAAAAACATTTAAAAAGACACAAACGAATGGATTAGACATTGCAAAAGATTAGCGAAAGATCCATAAATGGGCATCAGTGTACAGGGAGATGTGAAAATTGCTTCCCAAACACACTACAGTCCTGGAGGCCTTATGAAAAATAACTCCTTCCCAGAGTGGAAAGCTGGTGAGGATTGAACAGATATGATAATGGCTGCCACAGCTACCAAGAGGCTGTCATACAGATCTGAGGACAGTGTTTCAGTGAATTTACATTTATTTTTCACTTTTGGGGTAATTAACAATTTCTCTTGAGTGTGACCATGACAAATTTATACAACAACTTTAAAGGTACACAACTGGTTTATTGCAATGCAATGCCTTGAAAAGAGGGGGAAAGCAGTGCATTGAGATCTGTTTTGATCTTTTATTCACCGGGCGACAGGTGAATGGTCGACTTCATTTCAGTCATGCTCAGCGGCAGCTCTGATTTCCCAGGGCAAGGCAGCCAGACAGCGCATGCATGGCGGCTGCTTACAGACACAGAGGCGGAACTTCAAGCCCCAGAGAACTGCCGGACTTTTTCTATTTCACAGCCGGTTTCTTCTTAGGCGTCCACCGCACTGCCTGTGTACCATCAGTATTACTGAATGTTCTATACCAACACCACGTTTTCAAATTTTAAGAGAAAGAGATCTGAAAAATAGCAATTTGCAGTTTGTGTATTATAATTATTGGTTTTTGGTACTTACCACTGTTGCCTTGCACCTCTGGATCCAGGGTTTGAGTCTCTGGCCTGGTTCCATGTGTGAGTTTGCATGTTCTACCCATGCCATCATTGGGTTTCCTCCAGGTACTCTGGTTTCC
Organism: Mormyrus iriodes; assembly: GCA_011763525.2. Lineage (NCBI taxonomy): Eukaryota > Metazoa > Chordata > Actinopteri > Osteoglossiformes > Mormyridae > Mormyrus > Mormyrus iriodes. The sequence continues at coordinate 6,057,816 of JAAGVU020000044.1, read as the reverse complement.
CCCCACAATCCAAAAACATGCTGAGGTTAATTGGAGTTACCAAATTGCCCGTAGGTGTGCATGTGTGTGTGAATGGTGTGTGAGAGTGCCTTGCGATGGGTTGGTGCCCCATCCCGGGTGGTTCTCTGCCTTGCACCCAAACTGTAGCCGCCGGGATAGGCTCAAGACCCCCCGCGACCCTGAATAGGACAAGTGGGTACAGAAAACAACATGCCTGTAAGGGGCCGGTGAGAACATAGCATTACAGGTTGTAGCACAATATGCACTATTTGTAACTGATTCATTCACAAGAAGGGTTCTGGTGAAAGGCAGCTATACAATGACACATCGCTGGCTTTCACAAGGGTGAGTTTTCTATGCTTTTTAAAACCTCTCATGTGCTGCCATTGTTTTGGTCAGCTTTTAGAGACACAGGGCAGAAACGTTTGTAGTTGTGTGCAGAGCACCTGATAACATGCAGTAAGGCAATAAATACATAAAAATTAATTAATTTTGTAAAAAAAGTATATTTGCAATGTAAAACAGAAAAGTTGCCATTGGACTTTCACTATTGTAAAAAGGGGATGTTTTCTTTCTGATGTGTTATGGCTGGGGTGGGGGGTGGCATGTCAGGAGGTAGCGCCAGGGTGTTTGAATGCTTCGGTGGCTAACGTTGTTCCAAGATACTCCATATACATTTGAGAGACATGAATTCATCTAACTGCATGTCTTGGGACTGGAAACCCACACAACCAAAAAATTTCATTCCTGACTCTGTATTCTGTCAGTCAACATTCTTGGGCCTGCTTTGTAGAGCTGACCACCATTTAGATTTACAGTAGCCACCCAACAACCAGCCTAATCAGCACTGAATGCAGGGGCCATTTTCAAGAAGTGCCTCAGTGAGATGACAGACAGCCGCAATCATAGCTGCTGAAATCTTGACTGTTAAAAACTATGTGCTCAGACATTGTCCACAAGGATAAATCTTATGTGTGTGTGTGAAAACACTGTCTGATTGGTTTGTGGAAAAAGACTGAGTAAACTGAGAACAAATGTTATTTACTTTGACTAACCATGCACAGCTGTTACCAGATCAAGGTCCAGAACAAGGTTTTCCTTCATTCGATTCATGGATCTGAACTCATGAATGAAACATTCATGGTAGAGTTCAGAATGAAGGCCATCCAAACACCACAGTTTCAAATGTACAGCATAGTCTGATCCTGGAACCTGGTTTCACACGGTAGGGATGATATTTTTCTCAGCAGTAAAGTGAATCTTCTGTTGGTTATGAGCGAGGCTGTCAGAGATGCTGCTGTCAGGCTCAGGACTGTGATCGGCCTGCTCCCTGGGCGGCTGCACATGCGAGAAATAGAGGGAATCGGGTTTGCCTCGTCTCCGCCGCCAGCCGAGTGGAAATGAGGAAATTGCTCACACTCGATGCCCGATGTTGGAAGTGATGCCTGATAGCAGAGTTTCTAGTGTTCTGTGAAGCGGCAGTTGGTGCTGTTACTGTTGGGTCAAGCTATCGGCCAGCACAGCTGTAGAAACTTATTTATGCTGGTTCATCCATCCATTTGCGATACCGCTTATCCAACAGAGGGTCATTGTGAGCATGGGGTCTATTGGAGGGAGCACAGGTAATGAGGCACCCTGGATGGGGAGTCAGCTATTCTGTCGCAAATTAGAGACTGCCATTTTCCTAACTGCATGTTTTTAGTCTGTGGGTGGAAACCAGAGTATTCAGTGGAAACCTACACAATCAGGGGGATAATATGCAAACACCACACAGACAGAAGGGTCAGCATTCAGACACGAAGTTACATTGGTGAAGCTACATTGCTACCCATTTAGCTACCATAATGGGGAATGAGAGTTATGCTTGCCCCCGGTCCACCCTCACAAGATATGTAAACCTATACATGTAATGTCTGTCTTTAAGTGAACACGGTCATGTTACAGATTATTATATTGGCAAGAAAACTAAGCTAGTGTGTGCATATTCATTGATCAGCTATACTATTAAAACCACTGACAGGTGAAGTGAATAACATTGAATATCTCATTACAATGGAATCCATGAAGGCTGCCATTATAGAGTATATTAGGCAATGGAACGGTCTGATCTTGGAGTTGATGTGTCTGAAACGGGAAAAATGGGCAAGTATAAGGATCTGAGCAACGTTGATAAGGGCCAATCTGTGCTGGTTAGACGACTGGGTCAGGGCATCTCCAAAAATGCAGGTCTTGTGGGGTGTTCCCGGTGGGCAATGGTCAGTACCTATGAAAAGTGGTCCAAGGAACTGGCAATGGGGTCATAGGCGCCAAGGGATCATAGATGCACATGGGGAGCGAAGGCCAGCCTGTCTGGTCTGATCCCCCAGGAGAACTACTGTAGCAGAAAATGCTGAAAAAGTTAATGCTGGCTATGATAGAAAGGCGTCAGAATACATAATGC
>JAAGVU020000044.1:5995779-6055276 GCA_011763525.2 Mormyrus iriodes | reverse complement strand
CTTTGTCTTAGTATTCTCTCAAACATCATGTAAAGCGCTTTGGGGCGACTCTGTTGTGAAAGGCGCTATATAAAAATTAATTGAACTGAATTGAATTGAATTAACCAGAAACTAACTGTTAGTTACGTACTGATCCCATGTTCATTCATCATTAATCAACCATAACTGTTCATGTATTTCATGCAGTTATTTTATTTGTTCATAATTTGTACTTGAGCAGTAACTGAGTTACCAAGTTAACTGTGCCCGGTCAAGTAAAGTTTTACCAAAATGTTCTCTTTGATTGGACCTACACCAGTCACAAGCTTGTGAAAAAGGAAACGCGACACTCACTCAAATACTTTCCTTAATCCGACTATAAAACATGGCATATAAATTTGGGTTACTGAAGGAACATATTCATTCAACTGCATGTAAATGAATATATAGAAATTACCTACAGCTTGTTATTCTGTGCTTGTAAACAAAGTGCACATGTAAACAACACTTGCAAGTGTCAAAGGAGATTTGAAGTAAGCGGCCACCATCAACAGAGCAATGTGATATATTCACAATCCAGTAGGAATGCCAAGTACCAAGCATGTCTGTGACAGCTGAAACTGCTCTCATCTTCTGCAGTTTAAATTTAAGGATTGGGTATTCGGATAATATATGTCGCTATGGATAATAACAAAAGCATCCAAACACCATAGAGCACTAATGAATATGGGGAGTATAGTCTTATAAGTACTGAAAAATTTTTGTATTTGCAAATAGCATAGTTTGACTACATAATGAGGCTTGGGTGTTAGCTGACTGACAGACCTGATATGACACAGTTGCATTCCGTGCCTACCGTCACTTATGATCAAAGTTACACTAACACATATTAGCTAGCTGAGTAACATACCTTTGACATGTTACATCGTGACTGTCATTGGCGGAAACATCATCGCTGCCCAATCAACCTTTCCAACATACGTTTTTTTTTACTGGCCAGCGAGCCATCACTTATACCAAACCCAGAGCTGGCAAAGCTTTAACCCCATAGGAATAAAAAGTTAATGTTTATTTTGACAGTAGGATTTCAGCTATAATTTTTTATTTACAATTATCATTTTTTGGAAGGGACGCACAGTGTTTCATGGGGAAATTTGTAAGTAACGTGTTCAGCAGATTCATGCATTATAAAAAAAGGAATATTTTATCTCCAGCTGTCTGAACAAAAATGTAAAGGACATATATACAGCTCTGGAAAATATTAAGTGATGAAATCAAATTTAGAAAATGGCAACGTGTTACTAAACTATTTCCCACATCTTATATGAGGAATATTTAACGAATTGTCAGGTGTTCTCAAATTGCCAGGTTAGCAGTGTATGTACACAGATCAGCCATAAAATTAAAACCACTGACAGGTGAAGTGAATAACATTGATTATCTCATTACAATGGCACCTGTGAAGGGTGTCATTATATATTAGGAAAGTGAACAGTCAGTTGATATGTTGGAAGCAGAGAAAAATGGGCAAGTACATCTCCAAAACAGCAATTCTTGTGGGGTGTTCCCGGTATGCAGTGGTCAGTAGCTACAAAAAGCGGTCCAAGGAAGGCCAACTGGTGAACCGACAATGGGGTCATGGGTGCCCAAGGCTCATTGACACACATGGGGAGCGAAGGCTAGCCTGTCTGGTCTGATACCACAGGAGAACTACTGTAGCAGAAAATGCTGAAAAAGTTAATGCTGGCTATGATAGAAAGGCGTCAGAATACATAATGCATTGCAGCTTGCTGTATATGGGCTGCACAGCCACAGACCAGTCAGAGTGCCCATGCTGACCCCTGTCCACTGCTGAAAGCACCTACTATGGGCACATGAGCATCAGAAATGGACCATGGAGCAATGGAAGAAGGTGGCCTGTTCTGATGAGTCACATTTTCTGCTACATCATGTGAGCAGCCAGGTGCGTGTATGTTGTTTACCTGGGGAAGAGATGGCAGCAGGATGCACTATGGGAAGATGGCAAGCCAGCGGAGGCAGTGTGATGCTCTGGGCAATGTTCTGTTGGGACACCTTGGGCACTCATGTGGGTGTCACTTTCACAGGTACCACATACCTAAACATTATTGTAGACCAAGTATATCCGTTCATGGCAACGGTATTCCCCGATGGCAGTGGCCTCTTTCAGCAGGATAATGTGCTCTGCTATACTGCAGAAATTTTTCAGGAATGGTTGGAGGAACATGTAAAAGAGTTAAGGTGTTGACTTCAAATTCCACAGATCCTAATCCAATTGCGCATCTGTGGGACGTGCTGGTCAAACAGGTCTGATCCATGGAGGCCCCACTTCACAACTTACAGGACTTTAAGGATCTGCTGCTAACATCTTGGTGCCAAATACCACAGGACACCTTCAAAGGTCTTATGGAGTTCATGCTTCGAGAGGTCAGAGCTGTTTTGGCAGCACAAGGGGAATCTACACAATATTCGGCAGGTGGTTTTAATGCTATGGCTCATCTGTGTAAAAAAATATAAATCAAGCACTGAGAACTTAACAACAGATATAAATGAAGAAGGAAGTTCAGCACAAATATATGAACAGGCTGCATGGTGTTGGGCGATGTGTCATCTGGAGCTGTCTGCGGAAGCCAAGCTGCTCTGAGTCGAATGCCTTCCAACAATCTTTTACTGATTTTTGTTGCCTGACTGTTCAGCATATGTCATATGTACCATTGGGAGTGCGGACAAGAGTCTGGTGTAGGCCGTTTCCCTTTTGTACCATTAAACATTAGCTCTGCAACTTCCAATAGAAGGTCCCCCTCGAAACAGACGGCTCGAATTAACACTGGAGTATTTTCATTTTGAGATTGAAGGTATATTTTTCTCGAGCTACATGAATATATGTATTATCAAAATAAGGCTGAACTGTTGCATTTGAGATTTTGCCCTTTAGATCTCCTGGTCTCTGTATCTGTACCCAAACAACCTTTGTTGGAAAACTTGTTCAACACCAGTACATGCTTTTCCACAGAAGAATGTAACAGTTACGTTAAAACTAGCCCACTGTGGAAATCTAAATTTAAATGCACTTATATACCATCAAAAAGATAAATGTGCAGGGAATGGTTGAACAATGGGACCAAAGGGAGTTTCAAGGCATGAATAGGAATACCCTCACTAGCCATGGGACTACACTGTTTTTATTGCTTACGCTAACTATTCCTCAACACCTTTTTTAGGGCATGTTATGTTGTATCTTTTTGTTTTTACCTCCTCGTAATGGGAAATGAAAGAGCACAGAATTCTGCTTGGAAACAGAGGTAGAGTTGGGAATTATAGCAAATTAACAATGAAACACTTTCTCCACGTGTGAGAACAATGGTAATCAGAGGGAGGTCAGGGGATGCGTAACTCCTGATGTCAGTGAAAGAGAAAGAATTGGAGGGAAAAGTAGAGAATAATGCAGATAATGGTCAGTGGGGCATTCCTCTGCAAGTGTAAATCTCTAATCTGGTTTGTGGGACAGAGTGTCTGTTGGGGGAAGGATGTGCAGATCCTTACTCATCCTTACTACCTGGAGAGTTAAGTCTTTAGTCTTAAACTACAATTTAGTTCTCTGTTACTCCTCTGTCCCTGGAGTTGGTGTTTGTTTATCGGTTCTGAGACCTGCTTATTGAACTTCAGGCCCGGTGTTAGAGGGGGGGCCAGGCAGGAACAGCCCAGTGCCCCCCCGATACGTCTTCTCAGGCGTGCACGCACTGCAACAGCAGAAATAAATGCCAGTTGCATATTAGAAATAATCGTAAATTTGCGTTTGAAAAGGACCAGACAAAAGAATTGACAGATGAATGGAAGGAACATGTTTTGCATAAATGGAATTCAATATCTTCAAACGTCTTCAGCTGTACTGACAGTAGGTATTGGTTGTTTTATTACATCTGCATCTGCCGTGATGCTCTAGGCCTTTAGCCTGAGCCCCCTGTTTGAAAACAGCACAGACCATTGGACCTTCCCGAAATAAAATGCATAAAAGATCCAGACGACTTACAAAAAACACAAACATATATATTTAAATCCTGATAGTCACAAGATGCTAACCACACACAAACTGATTTCCAAAGGTTTTTCTTACACGGATATACAAAAATCAATTATAAATATACCTGTGCTCACAGACATACTAATGTGGGTTCCCATGGCATTATCAGCATTTTGGGGACGTCTGCTCCTGGTCAAACACATTATTTTGAAAGCTCTGATCCATGAGAAGAAGAGAGATAAATCTTGTCTCAATTAGTTCAGCTACTGTGGCTCCTGGTCAGTTCTTCCTACAGTACATTCAGTTTACTCAGTGCTGAAATCTCCAAATAAAAGTGTAAAAAAGTGCCTTACCTGTGATTAATTGTAATTTTTTCTGCCATTCCTGGCTCTGTATCCAAAGTTTTGAAAGTCATTCCTGGCATTCTGCTTTCACTGTGATAGGTTGGGATGTAGCCTGATGTTAATGGTTTAATGTTAAAATTAAAACTCAGGCCAGTAGATGGAGGTCTGCTAGATTCTTTGACTGGGACATAGTTTATCACCTAGGGCTGCACGACATTAAAATGAAGTCCGGTAAGTCAGTGGTGTTGCTGCAAGTGGTGCCGGCAGACACAAAGCAGTGTTGAGAATTCACTTGCTTTTGCGCAATATCGGCTCTGTGAAATACAAAATATTTCCATGCAGCAGAAGGCGAATGTCTTTTGGTGACCAGTTCTTGTTCGCTTTTCTCCTCCTCGCTCTTTTTTTGTTAAATATCTCACAAACGTGCCACACTGTCTATGGGTGAGTCCAATAGCAAGGATGAGAATGATTTTGATTGGCTCGAAGAGGTCATGCAAAAGCAGTGACAAACGCTCCTCCGGGCATGCTAGCATTATTGAAAAACAAAGAGTGGACTTGCTTGCTAAAAGTAAAGTTTAAACTACTTTTTAAACATATGCACCATTATCTTGAAAGGATCATTAAAATTGCAAGGCTTGCTGAGTTTTGTTCCCTGTCACAGAGTAAAAATATTTTTGTGTAACTTATTATCTTAACCCAGCTGACTATCACGGTCCTTGCGACGTGAAAATTGCATGTGTTCCATGTCAATATTAATATCGCACATTGTGCAGCTCTATCAAGAGTGACTGTGATTGGTGGTTCACTGTGAGTGCAGAGCGTACATGTCACTCACTAGCAACAAAGTCCGGGTATTCAAAAACACTTAAATCGGAGTATATTGTTATATTGGACAGACTTCTCTTTTAGATTAGTCATGGAAAATGAGAAAGATGCGAGTTTTCCTTTTATATCAAGCAGCTTAAACATTGTAACATGACGCGTTTGATGTGAAATGCCCCCCTGCAAGTGCTGATCTGGAGCCAGACCCCGTTAAACTTGCAAATTTAATACAAGTCCTTCTGCTCAAGATAAATGTCAGAAGGTGTAGATTCAATTCAATTAAATTAATTTTTATATAGCGCCTCTCACAACAGATATACCCCAAGCCGCTTTACATGAGTGTTTTGTGATACATTACACCATCATTAAGAGACAGTAATACAAAAACAGGGAAAAGGGATGATAAAGACATGAAAGAAAGAAAGCCAGATAACAACGGAGGAGAGGAACCAAGAACTCTCCAGTAGGGCAAAAAAAACACACCTCTGGGGGAGGGAGGGAGAAAAAAAAGGGGGAGCGAGAAAGGGAGGGATGTTGAGCAAAAACAATAAAGGACCATGGACTGATCCCTGTGGCACTCCATATTTGACCGGTGACATTGATGACAGAGTATAGTTATTCAACACTTAAACATATTGATATCAATTAGTCAAATAGGATCTAAACCACTTCAACACCTTTCCACAACAACATCAAATTTAAGTCTTTGTAATCGAGTAAAATAGTCAACCGTGTCAAAGGCTGCACCAAGGTCCAAAAGCATAGTTCCATTGTCCACATCACTTGTCATTGTAAAGTAATTTACAACTTCAGTTAAGTCAGTTTTAGTGCTGTGTCCTGGGCGGAAGCTCGACTGGAATCTATCCAGTATGTTTGTCTCCAAGTATGACTGCAGCAACTATCTTCTCCAGAATTTTGAACAAAAATGGTACATTACAGACAGGTCCATAATTGCTGAGCTCCTGTGGATCCAAACTTGGTTTCTTTAGTATTGTTCTGATTACTGCTACTTTAAATTGGGCAGGTACATCGCCTGAAGACAAGGACATGTTGATTATGGCAATTATAGGTCTTGCCAAAACTCCCAGGGATTTTTTAAGAAGTTGAGTGGGGATTGGGTCCAGTGGACAAGTGATCGGTTTGGTTTTAGTTATTATTGTTTTTAACTCCTGTTCATTGATTAATTCAAAAACAGTAAGGGTGCTGTGTTATTTGTGAGCCATTTGAACATGTTTGAATTCTGATGTTTGTAATTCCTTTGTTAAAGAACTCCATAAAATTTTCACTACCAATATTATTGGTATCAGAGGTTCAACCTTATTTACTAGATACGCTGTTTTCTTGTGAAGGAAGCGAGGGTTATTTCTATTGCAATCAATAAGAGTAAGAGGCTGAACACAACTTATGTAGGGCTTGCTTGTTTTGTTGCAGACTGTCAGATCATGCCAGTTCAGCAGGGAAATCTGTAAACTCTGTTGGAAATTGGCCCTCCCTGGCATAGCTAGTGTAGCCTCAGCCACTGTGATATCTCCCGACAGTTCTTTAATGTGTACTTTGCATCAGTTTAATCTCTTACAGAATCAACTAGAAGTAAAAATGAGTCAAAGAACAGGTAAAATGCACAGCATTATGTTAAATACAAGAGGAACACACAACATTTTCAACATGGGACTGAAAGCTCCCCCTGAATAGGACCTGAGAGCAACTACTACATTGAATAAAAGCATAGATAAAGAGGGTAACCAGATAGGAGATACAAATACTGAAATATATTATTGGCCACTATTATCCATCCTAAACATCAGCTCTATCTGAAATGAGAAGCTGCATGGTTTGCAGTACTTCAGAATCCAAAATTTACCCAAAGGAACACTATAGCAAAGAGCTCTACCACCTAGTATGGCCTGTAGACGCACCTTGAGGGTTGGAGAATTGGTAACATAAACTGAATGATTGTACACAACATGTAACATGTTATGGAAAGCCATCCTTATTTTGAATTATTGTACCATCACTATAGTGAGCAGTATGAGTCTACTGTCCTATACCATCTTCACCAAACTGAGCCCTTGAAAGCACAACACAGAGCCCAGTGCCGGCCATAGGCTCCACTGCCACGGATTGGTGGGAGCAGGTGGATTTCTTTTACTTCAGAAATCTTTACCCCATTTCATAGGGCAGCACTAGGCCCTTCAAGTCCTTGAAGTAGATAGAGCAAGCCTGGAGCCTTCTTACACTGCCTAAGGCTTCACCATTCACTACAGATTTCTTTTTGTGCTTTTGGGCACCTGTGCCACAACAGAATATAGATTCATACACTGACATTCAGCCTGCGTATACAATTTCCAGGCAACGTGAATGTCACTGTAGGGATGTTGTAGGGCATTGCTTAGCTCTCTTTTTCTTAGAAAATATGAGGGGGCAAAGTTACACTCCATGTCACCATCTGAGAGCAACATTAAGTGTGTCTTGTCTCCTATCACAGGGAAATGACTTTCTTTCGGTAAAAATACTTCAGTAACATTTTCTTTGAATGCCATCTGTATAAGAACCTATGAAGACATTCATAGCACATTTTAATGCATTTATAAAGCATTATAAACATGGCTCTAAATATTTGCCATGCTGATTATGCATTTTGAATGCTTTATGAAGCTCTCACCTACAATGCACTACAAAGCGTCATTAAAGCTGATACTGACCATTATAATGCATTATGAAAGTGTAGTGCATCTAGACTGCATTATAGATAAGAGCTCCACTGGTGCTTATGAAGTATTACAATGAACAGTATAATGCCTTATGACTGTCAACAGAAAAGGTTGTAATGCTTTATTTACTCCTATAACAACCATTATATTGCATTATGAAGGTATCTATAGTGCATTATAAATGACAGCTTTAAGTAAAGTGTTACCAATAATTGTTGCAGAAATACAGACCCTACATATGAGAATCCAGTAATTCTTCAGTGCATTAAATGTAAATACACTAACTTAAAAGATCCATGTACCAGGACTATGTACTCTATCATATACTCTTTCTATACACTCCATGAGCACATGTGCATGTGTGTATATAATTATTCTGCAATACTACTTTATAGGATATTGCTGTATTCAAAACTCTTCACGCAGTTGGCATTAACGACATTCATCTTGACCAAACAGTTAACATCATCTCAAGAATTCACCGAAACACTTGATAGATGTCGCAGAAAAAGCCATGCTACCAAACACTGGCAAACGATCTCACCCAACAAACATGCTTTGTAACACATAACACAATAACCTAAGACACACTAAAAACAGGGAGGAGTAACAGATGTATCATTTTGTCTTTGAGGTATGTTTGATTTTTCACATAAATCAATGTTCCATTAAGAGTAACACCCTTTGCACTCTATGAAATGTACTATAGTATAGTATACATTACAGGAATTACTCAAATGTGGCAAAATATGTCCATGACCTTTATCTTTATGCTTTTGCAGATATTGCATTTTCAAATTTTTGCATATATAATCTCCAAAACAAGAAGCCAAAAATGAAACTTTTACCTGTTTATTGAGGTTTGACCAATTGGCTTGTACCCTTCCCTATAAACTTGAACCACTCACAATAATTAGCATTTTCATTTTCAGTTTTACCTCTAACAAACACAACACACGAAACATATGCCTTTAACATATGTTACTTTTGCCTCTCACATTCCCTCTTATCGTTTTTTGTCAAATGTTAATTAACACTACAACAGGAACCTGACACATAACCATCAAAGCCTGACACTTCAACCAAGCTTGCAATTCCAAAAGCATGTTTTGCTTTAACTCATTTTCCAGTTCGACCTCACATTGTTTTTTATAAACGTTACAAACAGCTCTCTTTATTAGATATATACATGAAAAATGAAGTCCTCATTTGCTCTTTGGATAGACACTGCCTGCATATGTTACACCTGTGCCAAATAGGCCACACCCATTTCTCCCATGTGCACACATTTGTATTGTATTTGAACATTGACAAATCAGAGTCCATCCACAAGTAACCACTCCTCCTCTGCACTACTGTGGAAGCCAACATGAGAGAGAGAGGAAGGGCCTGAGCCGGGCAAAGAGGACAGCATGTTTTCAAAGAAGAGGTCAGGCACTTGCAATGTGTGTCATCATAGATGAGATCAGGGTCACTTTGGTTGACCATGAGGGAGACTGGGCAGCGAGTCCAGGCCAACCTGAGCCCCTTTGCCAGAGAGACATTCATAAGGACATGCAGACAAGAAAGCAGCTACAGTAAGTACAGTAACCTACATTCTACTGTGTTTCTCTGTATACCATCATACACAGGGTCTGAAATGAACATCCGCCAGGCACCAAATGTGGGTAGATTTTCGGTAAATCCCAGAAGAATACCCATGACAAGTTTGTACCGAAAGTTACGTAATAAAACACAATGCTGGGAGTCTCTACTGCATTTGATTCATGGGCGCCCGGCTTCTGTCCTCTGTGTCAGAGTTTGACACAGACCTGTACTCTTTGTGGCGACTCTATTCATTTCTATGGGCAAAACCCTAATCCCAACTATGACAACCTTAACCCCTAACCAGCGCTAACCTTAATCATACTTAACACATCAAAATACAAGTCTTTTGGCATTTTTAGTTTTTTGATGGCCATCAAAGATTCTTATAAAGAGTTTTTATCCATCCATCCATCCATTTTCTATAACCGCTTATTCCATATGGGTCGCGGGGAAGAGTTTTTATAAAAAGTATAAAATGTCCTCAAAACGTCAAAATAACAGGTTTTTATCACATTGTGGGGACATGTGATCCAACCATCTGTCAATAACCATAACCATACAATGAACAAAAGCCAATCTGAGCCAGAGTAGGGGGAGGTTTCCGTGGAATGCTGGTGACTATTGATCACTTGCCATTAGTCTGCCGCTGTTAAAATTAATGTCGTGATATTTACAAGGAGTAAGCCAACCTTTAAAACAAGAACCCACGAGGTAAAGGGGGACAACAAAGCTGCAAAAAGAAAGTTCCGTGAGAAATGGAGGCTTGGAGAGGGCGGAGTCTGACTGCAGTATAATGCAGGGGCTATGGTGATGAGTTACAAGCATGCCAAAGACAGAAACATAGACAACTCATTTGCTGTCAGAGATAAAAGAACGAAACTGACGAACATCTATGAGCATGAGCGCAGCAAGTCCGCGTGTCTGTGTCCCGGGATGTGATGCTGTGGCACCAGCACCCTGTCAGAAGCAGGAGACCAGACTTCATGGACCTTGCAAAGAAGAGGACTTCAAATTTACTTTGGTTAGTCTTTGAAGACACTTAATAGGAAATATGTTCAGTAGAATTTTGAGATCAAGACTTCTTGAGTTGTATTTTGGCTTTTAAATTTTAATTCAAGTTTGAATTTATTAATTTATTAAGTGTTGATATTAAATAATTTTGTTCAAATCTAGCTCTGTCCTCTTTAAGTTTGTATTTGTACTTGACGTGGAGGAACCATGTGGTGACATTGATGTTTAAGCTGCCAGGCCCATTTCAGCTGTTACTTCCCCCACTGTTTGGCCAGGAAAATCTAGCTCGCGATGTACATGATTTTTTGCCTTTTTTAAACTATTTCTTACTATTACTTTTCGTAATTCTTCAGATTCAGTAATTTTATTACTACCCTACACTGTACATTGCAATACAGTTTTACTCAATGTGCAGTACTGCAGGGCAGCCAGCTCTCACGCATACGGCATGACTTTCAGACTCTGACGCTCACGCAAGAAATCTTACATAAAATCCATATTATTCCATTATAAGACTAAAATTTGCTACATCAAACGCAATGGAGTAGTGTGCTAACCCTTCAGACTGTTTACAAGGCAATAAAACTGTTACATACATGTAAATGCGTGTGCACATGTGTGACTTGTCTCAAATTGAAAATTTCACTCAAGCCAGTTGACCACAGTTGGCAACCCTGGTACTGTAAACGCTCTGCATTGTGGCAGTTAAATAATACATGTTACAGCACTGCATATGTCTGTATACTGTGGATTTCAATAGACTGTACTGTGGTAGTGATTCGGAAGGTACTCTGCATTGTGGAAACGGCACAACTACTGTGAAAATGCAAGAGGCCATGCTAACTAGTAATGACTGGTAATGTTTTGCATTGTGCACACTAGTGTGCAGTTGGTTTGTACAAGAATGTTTCCATATGATCAATGACACACGAGGATTCTCTTTTGGAAAGCAATTATATTGTTTTGAATGTAGTGTTTTATTCCAAACATTGTGATGTTTCGCATTTTGTGCCTGTGGTTTTGTGTGTGCAGAGTTTTTGAAAGAAATTTTTAAAAGAATTTCGTTTAAAAAATTGCACGCTGACATTAATATAAAAAAAACTGCATTACTCGTCATAAACACATAACTTGCAATCATGCTAGGTAAAATAGCGAATGTAATGTAGGATATGTAAGAGTAATTGAGATTATAACATATTTTAAATAGATTTGAAAACAGTGTGGGCTTTGAAAATGTGAAAATAAGTCTTGCTGGTGGTGGAGTTTGGTTGAGAAAAGAAGTGGTTATTTAATGCATTTTTTTGTCACAGCCATGAATAATATTACACAGTTTAGTTCACACAGGCCTGTATTGTGTTCACTGTGTAAGGAGTTTTGAAAAGGTAACTTCAGTGTGGAGAAATTATTCTTAGCATTTGTAAAAAAACTGTAATTAAGAAAAAAATGTATATAAATAAACAACAAAACAAATAATAATAATAATAATAATAATAATAGGGTGGTGCAGTGGTTAGCACTGGGACCAGGGTTCCAGTCTCTGCCAGGGTTAGGGTTCTCCCTGCATGTTCTCCCCGCATGTTCTCCCTGCATGTTCTCCCCGCATGTTCTCCCTGCATGTTCTCCCCTGCATGTTCTCCCTGCATGTTCTCCCCTGCATGTTCTCCCTGCATGTTCTCCCCATTCTCCCTGCATGTTCTCCCCGTTCTCCCTGTATGTTCTCTCTGCATGTTCTCCCCATTCTCCCTGCATCTTCTCCCTGCATCTTCTCATCACATGTTCTCCCCTTTCTCCCCGCATGTTCTCCCTGTTCTCACTGCACGTTCTCCTTGTGTCGTCATGGGGTTTCATCCAGGTACTCCTGTTTCCCCGCACCATCCAAAAACATACTGAGGCTAACGGGACTTAACGGGATCAGATTCCAAGGTTTGCATGTGAGTGTGCCCAGCAATGGGTTGGTACCCCATCCTGGGTTGTTCTCTGCCTTGTGTCCGTAGCCTCCAGGATAAACTCCGGACTCCCCCATGATCCTGAATAGGACAAGCGGTTTCAGAAGACAGATGGATAATAATAATAATATAAATAATGCATTCCGTTGAGAACTAAGATGACCTCATCAGCATATGTGCATCTTCATATCCAGTCATTGTCAAGTCTAATTGAGAGTGATCCTAATCATCAACACCATGAGAAAGAAAATATTATATGGAATTAGAGTATACTGGAACTTTGATGCTTATATAAAAACTAAATAGTCATATCAGTTATGATATTCAGCTCATAGCAATGATTTCATTATTTAATTCATTCTCAGCTGCTAAATATTTAATCAAATTAGGACAATCATAATTGATGAAAATTCCACTTAAGTGGACTCAACATTTTTTTTACTTCAGCGGTTTTCTTTTGTTACAGTAAAATATAAATGCTGACCTTGCTTATCACAGTGGCTCAGTGGCCTGCACTCTTATATCACACCTTTAGGTTGGGGGTTTGAATACTGTCTCGCTCTGTGCGTGTGGAGTTTGGAGGTCCTCCCTGTTTGCTGTGGGTCTCCCCCAGGTGCTCTTGGTTCCATCTGCAGTCCGTAGGCTTGCATTTAAGCTAAATGGCATCTCTAAATTGTCCATAAAATATGACTGTGCATGTGTCTGTATAAGTGCCCTGCAATAGACTGGCATCCCATCCAGGGTGTATGCCAACCATGTGTCCTCTTCTGCCTGGGAGAGGCTCCAGCCCCTAAATGGGGAAAGTGATTAGAAGTGGAAGCGATTTTTTCCTTGGTTATCATGTTAAAAAATAAACCGACATACAGTGAAAGTCCTGTGCATTATTGTTATTACGATAACGAGGACTGGGCTTTGATTGGGGCCCAGGTCTGTTGATCCCATCATTTGTTTTTGTGGTTCTTGTTTTAACTATCATGTCCTGATTTTAGTCTCCTCCACTTCACCAGCCATCCATACCTCCACCTGCACACTCCGTTCTAGAACGTCCGTGCCAGCAATCTGGGTGATCTGGCTTATTTTGGGTAGCTTTTACATCTGTGTTTGTCTGATTTTGCTACAATAAACCCAGTTTCGGGGGAACTCTTTGTTTTGACAATTGCTTACACATATAACTGTTAAAGGTTTATCTGAATACAGAGAGGATGTGGAAAAGAAGACTGGCAATTACAGATAAATCACAGCTGGCAATTTATCACATGCCTCCTTCAATTTGACATTTTCAGCCATATAAAATTGCATTTAATGGAAAGAACCCACTCTACCTTAATGTCTGATCAAAAGCCCCAAATATGTCTTACACTGGATGCAAAGCAATTTATAACACCACCTTTTTAATAGCCATTTATACTGCTGAATAAATTTACTGAATCACTGCACAGGTTAAGTCCTTTACACAAGGGCACTTTACTGAACAACATGACCCAACAAGACTGTAGCAGCTAGACTCTGGTCCCCAAAAGCTGATTTTGAATTGAAGGGATTGTTGATTCACATTCTGGTACAGCTAGTCATTTTTACAGCACTCTCTTTGAGCAGCATTAACACGTGGACAATGCAGCACTATCATTTAATGCGTTTCCAAATATTAGTACAGCTACAGAGCTAACGTCAGCTGGCTCCAGTTTTTGACATGCAACTTCATTAACATGGAGTCCAGGACCTGTCAAATAACATTGTGGATAGAATCACTTAAAATATAAAAAAATAATAATAATTAAAAAAAAAAAAACTTACTACATATTGATAACACCTGTCACATCTTCAGCAAAGAGCAGCGATGACCACCAGGGGGCACCAGGGAGCCTTCTGGAAAATTCCAGCCCTGTGCTCCTCCAGAGGAACACACCTGCTCATTAAGCAGGTATTAAAGGTGTTCATTGCTATTGTCTCACTTGAAGTGTTGTATTTACTTTGGATTCTTCTGTTGGGGCTGAAGATCCATTTGAAATACTGTCCTGTATCCTGTGAAGTCTGGTAATACCCATAAAGGGGGTTTGAAGTCATTCTGTGCTCTTTGTGTGTGGCTTCTACAAGTTTGCTCACAACACTACTGGGACAGCCATCTCATGACAGAATGACTAAGCCAAGCCAGAGCATAGCAGATGCTGAAGACTTGCAGTGTGCTGTCTTACCAGGAAGCTATGCTGTGCAAGCAACAGAACCAGCTTCATCATCTGAGTCAGTCAATGCTAGTAGAAGTCTTTCAGGACCTATGAGTCTACATCCCTAGAGTGGCTCAGGCCCCATCCCAGCCGTCTTTAGTCTATAAAGACAGCACCCAGTTTGTGCAATGCCTGAGACAAGTTGAACCTGTGGTTCAAAGGACATCAGACATCTAATTGTGCTCCAACATGGAAGGCACTCAGTGGTCAAGTACGCTGTTGAGTTCAGAACACTATTGGCTCAAAACCGCAGTTCTCTAAAGTTCACTACGTCAGCTGCTTGATCCTTAAGACTCTGAGGAGCCAGAGCAGCGAGGCTAATCTCACCTGAGCTGTGAGGAAAGATAGACAAAGATGCGATGGAAGATGTCTGTACTGCTCAGTGTCCAAAGCTGAGGAGAAAAGACTGCAGTCATCAGGGGAAGGGGGGCCCCAGGTAAGTGGGGCAGCTCAGTCCTCTGACCTGAATCAACTTTTCATTCTAGCGAGTTCTCAATCAAATTCAGATCCAGAGATTGGGCAGGCCAGTCGATCTACTCGATGTTGTTCTGACACTTCCAGTTGATCACCTGTTTGGAGTGATGACAAGGTGCATTGTTATATTGGAACAGGAACTGGGTTCCCTGGTCCCATTCCATCGACAATGGACATCCGACGCCACTGGCAGCCATGCAGCCCCAGACCATGACCTTCAAAGGATGCTTCACAGTGAGGTTGAGGCACTCGGGCTTGAACTCCTCTCCAGGAAACCTCCGCATTTAGGTGCGAGCCTTGTTTCCGAATAGGCAGAAGGTGCTTTCATCTTCTGTACCCACTCAATCCGGTTGCGCCTTTGGACATCAGTAATCAGTGGCTTGTTACATGCCTTTCAGCTAGGGTGACCACCTAATCCATGTCATGAGGGACATTATGAGCTATGACAGAATTTGTAAACTACCTTTTAACAATTAAAATTAAAAGGACCTGGATTTCACTTAAGCACCGAGTTCTTTTCTGTGTGCGGATTGGTCCGTCTCCTATAATCATGCATGTGTTACTAATGTTAATGTGAAACAGCTAGATGAGCCTTTCAATCAAGGAAACAAGCCAGTCAAAGACAAACCAAACAATTTAGTCGAGCGTTGGATCCTTTCAGTTTTAAAGTATTTTTTAAGTAGCTCAAAGTGTCCCTCCTGACATGAATAAGGTGGTCACCCTACTTGCAGCCCAGCAGACCAAACGGCAGGCACCGATGACAAACCGTTGATGAGTTGACACTGACATTGCAGTTGTCTGGCCATTCACACAACAGCTGAGATGAGGTCATTGGGCAATTAGGCAAAAGTAGGCAAACAGAGCAAAAACTACCCTGTTTATTCAGTGTCAATGATGCAATCTGTGTTTACTGATGGATTTCAACATATACACATGATTCATAGCTTTCATTAAGTAGCACAGGCCCTACAGAAATCATAAGCCCTCAGGCAAGCCAATCCATTTTGTTTTGGGTGATTGGCAAGTGTTTTTAGGCAACCCCCTCTAAACATGGCGACTATTGACCCTCCCTTTTGACAGACCTCTTGAGCACCCAATAACCCGGAGCTCGAAACAGGAAGGAACAACTAGCCAATAAAATGGTGGAGTTCAACAACATATCACAAGCTTCCAAATAGCCCCCATGTCATCCATACGTCATTGGGAAAAAAATTTACTCATTGTCTGTTCTGGACACTATGGAGATGGAGCAGTACATCCAGGAGGCTCTGAAGAATTTTATCATCAGCCTTTCTACCACCTGCTGGAGACAAGTTCTTCTTCATTAGTAAGAAAGACAGGGGACTAAGACCCTGCATTGACTATCATGGTCAAAACAAGATTACAATTAAGAACAAGTGTCCATTGTCACTGATGTCGAGAGCCTTTTAGAGTCTTATATGGCTAACGTTTTTTGAAAGCTTGATTGAAGGAATGCCTACTATGTCATACGAATCTGACAGAGAGATGAGTGAAAGATTGTCTTCAACACACCTCGTGGTCTTTATGTGTGTCTAATGATGCTGTTTGGTCTGGCTAACAGCCCAGCAGTCTTCCAAGGATAGCTATGTTGAGAGACATGCTTGAACATTTTGTCTTTAAATACCTTGATGGCATTCTGATTTTTTCCAGCTCTGAGGCAGAAGACATCTAAAATGTATGACTTGTGCTGGAACGCCCGTTACAAAACAATCTCTGTTTGTGCTTTTCCACTAACAAAGAACCAGTTTCGTTCTGGTTTGCAAACCTATTTTTGAACAGTTCTGTGAGTTTCCATCAAAATAAAAACAGGTTCGCGTTGAGAACCAAGAAATAGTTGGATCCTGAATGGCAACTGCGATGACATCATGAGTGGGCGTGTACTATTCTACCTGCAGGTGTGACACAAACATGGTGGCAACTGGTAGAAGATGTATTCAGCTTTTGCACGTAAAAGTAAAGATACAACACCAAAATGTTACACAAAGAAAGGATTAGTGGAATGATGCTACATGATTTTTTACTTGGAGAACGAAAGATCAATTTACGTGCCAGATTTAATAATGGATTATAAACATGTCATTGGCTGGTCCTTTGAGACCTCTGATAAGTAGCGATTAACCTGACAAAACCCCTTGTCATCCACTATGGAAAATGGCCGATTATCTACACTCAGGCGTGCTGCACACTTTTTGCAAATAGTTTACACACCAGTGATGGCGCGATAGTGCCGACTACTGCGACAAATATTGGTGGAAACGTCGAGTGGTTCCTGGTTGGCACCTGGTTCTAATTGAACTGGTCCTTTGGTGGTGGAAAATCGCAATGTCTGAGCTGGAGAAGTGTGAGTTCCACATGTCTGAAACCTCCTTCTTGTATTACCACGTCTCTCCTGCAGGTATATCCACAGTTAGGCTGATTACAGAGTGGTCCACAGTAAGACAGGCATAAAAAATTATAGGATTTTCTCCATCCCCTCCCCCCAGTGCCCATGGATCCTGAGCTGTGAGGAAAGATGCGATGGATTTACCAGTCACAAGGTATCACAGTTATTCTAGTTATTGCAGATAGATTCTCAAAGGCTCCTCTTTTTGTTTCTGTGTGGAACAAACAGCAGATCTAATGGTCCAGGAGGTAGTGAGATACCATGGTGTCCCAGTAGATATAGTATTGGACCAGGGTCTTCAGCTTGCCTCAGCTTGGTTTTAGAAGGCCTCTGGACACTGCTGGATACTGAGGTGAGGTGGCATTGGATTGTCTTCTGGAGTGTAATGGACAAACTGAGAGAGATGACTAGGAGCTGGAGAGGTACTTGAGCTGCATGTCTTCTGAGACCCCTCATCCTGCAGTCAATTGCTGGTTTGGGATGAGATCGCACATAACCACTTGGTGTTCTCCTCCACAGAAATGTCCCTCATTGAGGTCCAGTTTGGTTGCCGGCCCACTCCTCTCTTCCCTGACCAACAAATTTCAGTGATGGTTCCATCGGCAGAGGCAGCAGTAGCCACATTTCAGAGGAATTCCATGGATGTTTGCTGGGTGGGCCAAGGTTGGCAGGACCTAGTAAACTGGGATGGGTACGGTCCTGAGGAACACCCCTAGGTCCCAGCCAGACACATTTTGGACCTAAGGCTCATTGGGGATTTTCATGCATCCCATCCAGATTATCCTAGACCACCCAGAGCTTCAACGTCAAGGTGTGGGTACTGTTACATGTGTGGCAAGGATCAGAAATAAACATCAGGGGGCACCAGGGAGCAGACAGAAGCCAAAGACTTCTGGAAAATTCTGTGAACTTCTCCATAGGAGCACACCTGACAGGTGTTTAAGCTGCCTGGTTCTCACACGCAGCTCTCAGTCATTGGACCCTTCTGAGCGTTTGTGGACTGTAGTGGACCCTCCCTAGGACAACTCAGTATATTGGTATTGTTTTATTTGGAGTGTGGAAATAACTTTGGATTCTTCTGTTGGGACTTAAGATCCATTTGATTTGCTGTCTTGTGCTGTATTGTGAAGTTTGATAATCCCTATTAAAGGGGTTTGAAGTCCTTTTGTGCAAATGTACTCGCAACTCCACAAGTACAGCACACTTCTGACAACAAGGGATGGCCTAAAAGGTAACACTCTTGCATGTGCTCTACCAGTTCAGTCCACAAAATAACAGTGTAACTTTAACCTCTCCTTTGGCTTTATTCTTAATGTCTCCCTAATTTTTTTTTTGTAAGTTAATGAATAAGGCGATTGAAAATGTAACACAATAATATGCATGTCATTGGAATGTACTTATTTATGTGCCACCCTGTAGTGGAGCACAAAAAACAGTAGGGCACATGCTAAAGGAGTACCAACTAAAAGGCAGTCTTGGAAAATCTTTCTAAAAGTTATAAACATTATCTAAGTTACGTATGTTGAATTTCCATGTAGCTGTCCACTGTGCTTTTTAAAGGTATGATCTTATTAACAGATAAGAATACCTGGTTGCATTCTATAATAAAAGTGTTTACTGTGACCTTGCAGTAAAAAAAAAAAAAGGCTGTCCGTGCCATTTCAACATGGCCGAAAGAGGAATGAGCAAAAAAAAAAGAGTAAAAAACGAAATAAATAAAATAACAATACAGAGATCCCTCCGGAATGGGTCAGATCAGGTGTCAGAGTCAATTGCACTGGCCCGGCCCTGAGCTTCCGCTGAAGTTCAGCCCAGTCTTCGTTTCTGGCTCCGTGTCGATGCAGCACTTTCATTAACTGGCTGAGATTCTGCCTGTATCTCGAGCGAAGGGGGCAAAAACAGCGAGAGGATACGTCTGTACTGCTGGTCTATGGGTACCCTGGAGACAAGGGCAGATTCGCAGAACAGGCACCAAGCCATAGGGTTGGCGTGTCGCTAGGACAGCAAGAGACAGACTCAACAAAGAACTCTTCGAACCACCAATATCCCAAAATCCCTCTCACCTGTCTGTACAGGAGAACGAGCAATTACACTTCTGCCAGACAGGCTGCTCAACAAAATGTTTCCCCTTGTATGTGATGGAATTGTTGTGATTCAAAGTTTGGGGTCGAACACAAAGGCTTCATGCTGGGCAGAGCACTTGATGTTTAACAGCAAACCACATTTCTGCTGAGCCCTGATTGTCATCCTACCTGCTGTTAAAATGCAGTAACAGTACTGGGCTGCAATACTACAATCAACCATCAAAAATTCCACATTGTGCATTCTGAAAATATCTTGAAATAGATACAAACATAAAAGATAAGGAAAGAACTACACTCATTAAAAATAGTTCTGTTTCATATGTTTAATTCAGATAAATACAGAACTACTACAGTTAAGGTCTTGAGCGAGCATTTAAGAGCACCTAAAAATCATACAAACGATATTTGGAGAATAAAATGCCCAAAAATGCTGCGCTGTATTTAAATGGCGACCACCATTCAGCAGACTTGGTGGAGGCTTCTGTGCTCCTTTGTTACTCCGGCTTGTTACTATGGACGCATTAGCTCACCTAGTGAAGTATGAGTCTAATTAGGACCCAATAATACACATTACATCCATCATATACAGAATCTACAACCCCACTGGCAAGCCTGTCGTTATCTGACATGCGTCTAACATTTCCACCCCCCTTCCCTGCGTCCCTGGCATAAACATACAG
The DNA here is from genome assembly GCA_011763525.2 of Mormyrus iriodes. NCBI lineage: Eukaryota > Metazoa > Chordata > Actinopteri > Osteoglossiformes > Mormyridae > Mormyrus > Mormyrus iriodes. The sequence goes on along the minus strand of JAAGVU020000044.1, from coordinate 6,034,973 downwards.
TGTGCTGTATAAGGTCCGATTTCCTCTGTCTACAGAAAAGTGGCAGCTATGGCTGACTCTATGCAAATAACCATCAATCTGTATGTGAAATCACACCGAACCTAGGCCTGGGAAATTCCACCAGCTTTTAATATAAAGTATGTCACAACATACTGAAGCAGTCATTAAGGCCAAACACCATATTAGTTTCTTGGAATAAAGTCCTGATTTTTCTGTGACTACAGATTTTTTTTAATGAATTCTCACGGTGGCAAACTGCAGGAATACTGTCCAAGTTTCTGTTTATATTTCTGTCTATGCATAAATATATAAATTTATATTCATGTTTATGCCTAACCTTTCTTGCTCATCTGGTTTTTCTTGGTCTTTCTGTATGCAGAATAGCTCTCCATATCGGATATAACCACACATTTCTAAAAACATTTTGCAAGCTTTTTGTTAACACAACGGCAAAAACAGACTGTGATGTTTTTAGTGTTTGTGGGGACTTTCCACCCCACAACCCCGTGCAGTTGGTAATAAAGACTCCCAACTCTGACCTGCTACTTTTTGTGATTAACCTACACGCCTAACTACTGATTTGACATGTCAACATTCTAAGGAATAAAGCTGCATTTTCCATGTATTTTTCTGTGATTGATCACAGTTCAGAAGTGAAATGTGACTCACTTCCTCTCTGTTTCTGGGCTGAGTGGGTGGATCTGTTTTTTTGTACTCGAACTACTTCAGTATTGTGATCAGGAAACACACAACTTTAAATTATGTAACTGATGGCAAAGAGTATCAATAAGTCATTATATGTATTAAAGTTTACAGTAACACTTGCTTGAGGGGACACAAATACTTATTTGTAACAGTTATTACTGAAGTAGAAATCATGAACAAAATTAGTCGCTACTTAGTTGCGTCATGATTCATTGATGAACAAACATGATATCTATTTCACTGGTGTTATTCATTACTTGTTCCTTCAATAGTTCCTTAGTAGTTCCTTCAGTAGTTAACTAAGATGTACATAATTAACATATAGTAAGAGATGAAGTACCTGCTTGCGATAATGTGTCAAAATTCATTTACGATGAACAAACTTGAGATCAGTTTTACATGAGTTATTTGTTCCTACAGTACTTCCTTCAGTGGTTCCTTAAATAGTTCATAAAGGTTTACATAATTTACAGATGTAGTAACAAATATAGTACTTGCTTGAGATGTGTGGCAATTCATTAATGATGAATGTGACATGAGATCAGTTTGTAACTAACACTTAATTCGTGGTTAATTGATATTTAAATAATAGCATAATGCTACATTATTTATGTATCTTCAAGTAAAGTGTTACTACAGTTTTACTTCTGTCTGAATATATATAAACATGGATTTTTATCAAAGTTTCATAACAGAACTAGTACAAATCACGTTGATTCAACATTACGTCAAGCCTTTAGGTTTTACTAGCAGAGAAGTTTTAGATAACATTTGTTCAGCATCTTTCATAACCCAGATTACTTCTAGGTTTTACAGTAGATATAAAATAATAAGATCTTCTGAGTTGTAAATACACATAGTGTTAATCACCATGCCTCAATCTAATGCTTAGTTTTATTGTAGAAGGCCAACAATAGCTGCCAATAATTGGAACCCTTCTCGCCTAATGAATCGCATTTGCCAGGCGCCTCATATTTGAGACTAGCTGCTGTGTCCGCATTACAATAGCTGTCTAGGCATTGTGATGTAACTGATGTTAACAGATTGTACAGTGTCGTGAAACAATGATTCCCTTTCATATTACACATAAAACACCAAACAAAATTACAAGATCAAGTCGATCGGGTGGAGTCGATCATTTCCATTCCAGCACTGATACATTACAATGGAAAAACTACCTTTATTTAAAAAGAAAATATGACAGTATATGTTGCTGTCCACTCATATAAGCCAGCATTGCATTGTGTATCTAATCAGGGGTTATATTACAAGAAATGGAAGATATCCTCCAATCTGTTTTGGTGTGTCAAAGAACAGGCTCTAAGTGAGATGGACATTCAAAACCCTTCAGTCGCGAGCTGTTCAGAATTCACTGAGGCTTCTTCTCATAACAAACTCAATTCGATAGTGGAGAAGGTCAGAGGAGCACCAAGCAGCTTCCAGATCAGAGGGTCTACCAGCATTAGTCAGAGCTGGAGTCATCAGAGGCTCTCCAATGAAAAATAAGAAAAAAGACGTAATCACAATCGTGGATAAATTATTACCAGGTCACCACTATCACGGAAAGTTCTTTTCTACTTTTGCTTGGGATCCTTTGGCACTTGCTCTCAATGGTATGAATTTCAGTCTTTCCAGTTGATGCAGTCAGTAATTACCAGTCTTGTGAAGACAGTTTATTAAAGGCTAAGTGGACTTGCTTTTAGTTTCACCCACAATACTTAAGAGAATCCACATGATTCTGGGGGATACAGGATTTAGTGCTGACAACTTTGGATACAAATGCAGATGTTATCCAGAACAATTCCACCGATCTGAATGCACATTCATAACCCATCAGCAGATTAAATATAATTTGAATGCCTTGAAAGGCCCGGAGCAATCCATAATATATTTATTGTTCATACTTGTACTTAATGTTTACAGTGAAATATGTTTGAATTACGATATCTCTATAAAATGCAAAAATATATAATAATGTTTTCATAAGATATGCAGATAAGCATAGTGACACGAGTGCTGGTGGATTTTCATGCCATCCGTGCAGCTTGCCTGCACAGCATTATCTATTTTAAGCATTTTTGTCTGGAACTTCTATATTGAGTGGTAAGCAAATTCATAAAGCTACGAAGAATAATTAAACCCTAAAAAGCTTTTTTCCTATTCTTTCAGAAGAATAGAGCAATTGATTTTCTCCCTCTTTTGTCCGCTGCTATGATCAGAAGAGTCTTTGTTGTGGGGGGGGGGGGGGCAGCACACGTAAAATTAGGCAAGGAAAGGAAAGCAGATGGCTCATTACAACTGGAGGTCGGAGCTTCCGCAAACAGGGGTCCCGTGCGAGGAGTCCTTATTCTCCTTGATGGAGTGCTGGTTCTTTGATTGATTTTCCGCTTCTTTTTAAGCTCATACATACAATTAAATCAACCTTCTTGGTAGTAGGTGTAGCTAGTCTTCCACATTAGAGCAGATAATTGTATGTCTATATATACCGTGTATTTAAACACATACAATCGTGCAAAACATTAATGCAGTGTGATGTACTATTGAGCTGACTCTCCGTAGAGTATAACCTGAACATAAAGGTTTCTTTGTGTTGTAACGTCACAATCTATCATAAACCCACAGTGATTAGAACTGAAACCCAGAGGTCATATTCCTTGGCACTGTCACATTAATATTCCATGGCAACATAGTTGAATAATTAAACTCAGCACTGGACAAAATTCCCTCATCCGGGTTCTTGCTCCACGAATTGGAATCGGAACCAAAAAGGGGTTCGTGTGCCACCATGATCCTAGGGCAGGGGTGAGCAATCTCATCCAGAAAGGGCCACTGTGTATGCGGGTTTTCGCTGCAGCTCCCTAATTAGATTACTAATTAGAGGACTGATTGGCTGAAGAGTCCTCACACCTGGATTTGAACAGCTGACCTAAGGGTTATCCCAAAAACCTGCACACACTGGCCCTTTGCGGAAAATATTGCCCACCCCTGTCCTAGGAGCTTTGTTGTCAGGGGGCAATTACCCCTGTTAGGGTCTCCCAAAGCAAATTGGTCCTAGGTGAGTGACCAGACCGAGTGCAGTTCAAACAGACTCCCATGATGATTATAATAAAGGACCATACCGCGGCCGGACTGGGGAGACCGGGGCCTTGCCCTGGAGCCAGGCCTGGGGTGGGAAATCGAGGGCAAGCACCTGGTGGGGCCAGGCCTCCACCCATGGGGCCCAGCTGGGTATAGCCCTAAGAAATAACATGAGTCGGCCCTCCTGTGAGCCCACCACCTGCAAGGGAAGCCATGGGGGTCAGGTGCAATGTGGTTCGGGTGGCTGTCGAAGGCAGGGCCCTCGGCGCGCCGATCGTCAGCTACCAAGACTGACTCTAGGAACATGGAATGTAACCTCTCTGGTGCAAAAGGAGCCTGAGCTGGTGCGGGAGGTAGAGAGATACCGACTAGATAGTCGGGCTCACCTCGACGCATGGCTCAGACTCTGGAACCAAAGTGCTGGAGAGGGGCTAGACTTCCACTCTGGAGTTGCCCATGGTGAGAGACGCCAGGCAGGGGTGGGGTTACTTATCGCACCCTGGTTTGATGCCAGTGCATTGTATTTTACCTCGGTGGATGAGAGGGTCGCCACCCTTCGACTTTGTGTCAGAGGTCAGGCTCTGACGGTTGTCTGTGCGTACGCGCCAAACACCACTTTGGAGTATCTGGCCTTCTTGGAGGCCTGGGAGGGGGTGCTGGAAGGTGCCCCATCTGGGGACTCCATCATTCTGCTGGTGGGCTTTAATGCTCACGTGGGTAATGGCAGTGAAACCTGGAAGGGTGTGATTGGGAGGAATAGCCTGCTTGATCATAATCTAAGTGGTGATCTGTTATTGGGTTTCTGTGCTAACCACAGTTTGTCCATAATAAATACCATGTTCAAGCATAAAGGAGTCCATACGTGCACGTGGCACCAGAACATCCAAGGCCGCAGTTTGATGTTCAATTTTGTAATCATATCGTCTGATCTGCATCCATATGTTCTGGACACTCGGGTCAAGAGAGGAGCTGAGCTGCCAATAAGTCGGATTCAGTGGTGGGGGAAGATGCTGGATAGACCTGGTAGACCCAAAAGCAGAGTAAGTGTGTGCTGGGAGTGTCTGGTGGAGGTCCTTGTCTGGGAGATCCTCAACTGACACCTCTGACAGAATTTCTCTTGCATCCCAAGAGCATCATGGGGCATTGAGCCTGAATGGGCCATGCTCCAGGACTCCATTGCTCCATTGTGGAGCTGTGGCCATAAGGTTCTTAGTGCCTGTCATGGCAGAAATATCCGAACATGGTGGTGGACACCAGGTACCAGCAGACCAAGCAGGAAGCGGCTCTGGCAATTGCTGAATCAAAAACTTAGGTGTGGGAGGAGTTTGGTGAGGCTGTGGAGAAGGACTTTCAGTCAGCCTTGAAAAGGTTCTGGCAAACAGTCAGGTGACTCAGGAGGGGGAAGCAGGGCTGCACCAATGTTATTTACAGCAGGGATGGAGAGCTGTTGTCCTGAACTGGGTATATGGTCAGGCGATTGAAGGAATATTTCAAGTATTTCCTAAATTCTACTGATACTCCATTCTCAGAGGAAGTAAAGCTAATCTAAGGCTTAGAGGAGGACTTGCACATCTCTGGGGCTGAGGTCACCGAAGCAGTCAAACAACTACTCTGTGGTAGGGCTCCGGGGGTGGACGACATTTGCTCTGAGTTCTAGAAAGCTTTTGATGTTGTGGGGCTGTCTTGGCTGACACGCCTTTTCATCATTGCGTGAACGTCGGGGACAGTGAGCCTTTGGATTGGCAGATGGGGGTGGTGGTCTCAGTCTTTAAGAAAGGGGACCAGAGGATGAGTTCCAACAAAAGGGGTATCACACTCCTCAGCCTCCCTGGGAAGGTCTATTCCGGGGTACTGAACAGGATGGTCCGCGCGTCGGTCAAAGCTTGGATGTAGGAGGAACAATGCGGACTCCGTTTTGGTCACAAAATACCCGACCATCTCTTCACCCTCACAAGAATACTGGAGGGTTCATGGGAGTTTGCCCAACCAGTCCACAAGTGTTTTGTGGATTTGGAAGGCATACAACCAAGTTCCTCAGGAGGACCTGTGGGGGGTGCTCCAGGAGTATGGGGTACGGAGTCTGTTGTTGCAGGCCATCAGATCCATGTACAAATGTAGCAAGAGTTTGGCTTTCATTGCCAACAATGAGTCAGACTCATTCCCAGTGGGTTTTGGACTCCATTAGGGCTGCCCTTTGTCACCGATTCTGTTCACAACTTTTATGGACAGAATTTCTAGGTATAGCCATGGGGCGGAGGGGGTACTGTTAGGGGGCCTCAGGATTGCATCTTTGCTTTTTGCAGATGATGTGGTCCTGTTGCTGTCATCAGGCTGTGACCTGCAGCATGCACTGGGACGGTTTGCAGCTGAGCGTGAGGCAGTGTGAGGATCATCACCTCCAAGTCTGAGGCCATTGATCTCGACCGGAAAAGGGTGGATTGCCCTCTCCTGGTGAGGTATCAGTTGCTGCCTCAAACAGAGGAGTTTAAGTATCTCAGGGTCTTGTTCACAAGCGAGAGACAAAGGGAGCATGAGATCGACAGACGGATCGGTGCGGCGTCGGCAGTAATGTGGACGCTGCACCGTTCTGTTTTGGTGAAGCAGGAGCTGAGTCAGAAGGCGAGGCTTTCAATTTACCAGTCAATGTACGATCCTACCCACATCTATGATCATGAGCTCTGGGTAGTGACCAAAAGAATGAGATTGCGGATACAGGCGGGCGAAATGAGTTTCCTCTGCAGGGTGGCTGGGCTCAGCCTTAGAGATAGGGTGAGGAGCTTGGACATTCTGGAGAAGCTCAAGGCTCCTCTGCATCAAAAGGAGCCAGTTGAAGTGGTTCGGGCATCTGTCTAGGATGCCTCCTGGGTGTTTCGGGCATGTCCAACCAGGAGGAGGCCCCGGGGCAGACCCAGGACATGCTGGAGAGATTGTCTCTCGCCTGGCCTAGGAATGCCTTGGTTTTCCCCCAGTGGAGGTGGAGGAGGTGGCTGGTGAGATGGAGGTCTGCGCATCCCTACTTAGACTGCCGCCCCTGTGACCCGACCCCGAAAAGCGGCAGAAAATGGATGGATGGATGGATGGATGGATGGAGAAAATTCATTTCATCCATAGCAGGATGCAGGTTAATATTGTACCCTTAATGACTGCACCTAATAGGTTAGTTACTTCTAGAACATCAATTTAGTCAAGCTATTTCATGTTTACCGTAGTTGGACATCATTAATTGCCTGTTATTACTAAACATCCCTGGACACTTTTTCTCACTTGTTTTTGTGGTGCATTGCTGTATGTCATTTTGATGGTGTTCTTCTATGAAAAATACCACTGCTTGTAGTTTTTGTAGCCTGGAACCACTTGTACTTGGTTCCTTCTCTTTGGTAAATGTCAGAATGTCACATGTGACAAATGTAACAGGTTTGCTCCAAAAAAAAACTTCTTGAACACTTTAAAAAAAAAAACAAAAAAAAAACTTCCTCCTAATGGAAACAAGATTGTCTTGGTGCTTGCTTTTAAATGAAGGGCATGAGAATTCCATTTCAGAGATGAACCTTTGTTATGCAATTGCTTTTTATTTATTATATTTTTAAAACAAGAGCTGCAAGATTCAGACGCCTCTTTCTTAATCCCACAGAAGCCTTCATTTTACGTCTCTTTCGCCTAGACAATTTTCAGATAAAAAAAACAATCAATTATACCACCAAGACAGCCTGGGTTTTCGGAATCAATCAGAAAGGTGGGGCCTTGGTAATGATTATGGTAATAATCTTTAGGCCCAGTTAATTTCTGTGATGAATATTGACAAGCATCCCAGCTGATCTGACCCTGCCGTGTCTCCCAGCTTTGAAGGCATAATAATCTGTAACCACACTAATGTGGGATAGACTCTCGTAATTTATTTTATGATTACAGTTTATAAACCAACTTCAAGGCTCAGGCACTGAGATGTTTATAGGGAGGGAAATTCTGTTCTCTCATCAGGGTATACGGATTCCTTAAATGAGTATACTCTGTTCTGACAGATAATCACTGTAAGAAATCAATTTCATTATCACAATTCATTCAAGTGGCATAGCTATTATTTAAACTAGTAATCAGAAAACAAGAAATTAAGTGTAATGGGCATTATAAGGTATAAAGTTGTACCATACAAATCATAGCCTCTGGAGCACAGTAGGTTGCTTTCTATATGGATTTTTACGCTTCAGAAATCCTTTTTATGACATTTGTTACGAAGCCTAGGGAATTTAGGACGTTACATCAATGGAGATGCACCAAGACAGTGGTTGTGAACCTGTTGTCTATATCCATTAGCAATTCTGGTGTGTAGCACACTTTTTAAACATAATCCATAGCATGGGTATTTCCACACAGTCTGCTGAAACAGATACAGAGCTGGGTGCTGAATACATAGTTCAGACTGAATCAGCTTTAGAAAATGTTCACAAAAAAAAGGTGCTGAAATATAAACACATTACTGTGAGGTCGTGGGCTTCCAAAGCTCAATAGAGTAACGTGCAAAAACACATTACGAAGATACAAAAATTTCTGATTAGAACTTTATACATTTAGGGGAGGTCAGATTTGGAAAGGGCACTTCGAACTTTCTCTAACACAGTGTTTCCGAACCCAGTCCATGTTTTTGCTCCCTCCCAGCTCCCTGATAGACGGTCCACATTTTTGCTCCCTCCTAACTCCCGGTAGGAGCAGAAATATGGAGTGTCTGTGGGTCCCTGAGGACCGGATTGGGAAACACTGCTCTAACAGCCTTACCATGGCCACTTTCAAATGTGTCTCTCTGACTTTAACTTCTCCCACTGACTGACCTCAAAGCTCTGGACACCACTAAAACTTAATCAGTGCTGCATAGATGCAGACAAGGTGGGGAAGACAAGACCCATACGTGGCAGGAGCCAAGGTTGATGATGCAAGAAAAGTAAAAATAAGAAACAGGTTCTAAGACTAATTAAGGGTTAAGGAGCCAGGGAACAGGAACAAACAAATGCTTCTTGCAGATAAAGGGTAATAATGGGAGACCTAACTTTAAGCAGAGGGCCAAAGACCAAAATCTAACTAAATATTCTACCAAACACAATCTTTGAACCTAACCCTAGAGAAGTTAGGGTCAAGGGTTTTGTTCAAGGGCTCAACAGTGATATCGCTCTGATTTCACCCTGGGATTTTCCATTCAGAGGCAAAGGATCCTGACCCACTGAGCCAGACACATACTACACAGCTACTCAGCTCTGCATCTTTGCCACAGGTTCTTATCTTCCAATACTTTCTACACAGACCATCTTCATCATATGACATTAATTGTTAGATTTTCTCATGTGCAATAGATCATTAAACCAGATTAATCGTTCAAGACAGGATTAGAAAACAAAGCAGAAATAAAAACAATTAATGAACAATTTTAGCAGTGAAGATCAGTTAAGAATTTTTAAATTAAATACTACTTTATAACATCTACATGGACACACACAAACGGCAAGTAAAATAGTGTAATGACACTCATTTAAACCAAATCTTAACATGTAAAGACTTATAAATTACTGATGTGGTATAATTGCAATGTTCTGGAAACCAGGATATTTTAATTGTTTGGCGATTTGTATGCATTTCATTGGATTTTATGGCTGGCATTTTTTGAGACAAGCAAAAACAAAACTCTTTTTTTCTTATATATTTTTTAAATAGAAAGTCAGTTATCATACATAATAAAATATTATAGTTCAAGCCCAAAAACACAAAAGGTAATTCATTTTGTTTATTGAGATGTTTGGTTAGCCAGTGAAGCTCAGATCAGTATTCGTTTTTTTTGACAATAATATAAGCTCACACACATGCTGGCTCTATTGGTAAAGATGAGCAGATAATTGTTTTTATTTTACTTTGTTCTTCATTTTATTTTCCTTACCTGACACCTTTTCTTAGAGATGTAGGTGCTTACACAGAGACTTTAACACATTATCAAACAAGGCTACTGGCCATGTAATGTGAGGTAAACAAAACATTTATGACTGTAGTTTACCTGGGGTGTTTTTCCTTGATATTTCCTATTTTCTCCTGTGTTTCCTGTCCGCTGAGAAATAGCAGCAGCTCGACATGGCTAACTCTCTGACCTCACAATATTCCTTTAAGGTTTTATTGGGCACCAGCCCAGCTCCTTAGCTGAATCAGACTGGATGACGCGCGTCACATGACCTCTGTAATAGTATTTTAGTTCTTTTTTTTCTTATAATTAACTGTGGTATGTCCTTGCGTGACAAAATGTGGAATTTTTACTGGCATACTTTATATTGGATTTATACTAAATGAACTTGTGATACACCGGGTCCTATATCAGTTTCGCCATAACATAAATATATAGACACAGTGACTTCTATGCAGGACATAACAGAGGTGGAACACAGGCATGCATGATTACTAATCATGGCTAATCATGCCTATGTTTTCCCTTTTGGGAGGCGTTGAGATCACATCATGCTACAGGAGCAATGACTGCCTGGTATTAAACACCCAACAAAATGAACCTGGTGGTTTTAATTAATCAGCAGTGGCCTGAGGCAAGGACGTCAGTTTTAGCTAATGAACAAAGCAGGACTATTAGTCAAATCCTGACAGACTTGAGGAATTTAACAAACCGTCGAGGACGGTAGCAGGTTGACTTGCAAGTATTTTTGTTCGTATACTGTGACCATGGAGAGAGACATACTGTTGCCGTCAGTATTTTGGAGTCCTGCCAGCTAAGCACAGGTATAGTTTGTTATCATATCTTATGCTATATTTGGGTCTTAAATATAATCTATATCTTCTCTGTGTTGTCCTAAAACTAGGATGCATGAGGGCATCACCAGGAATTTGCTATTGGCAGGTTCACCTCTAAATTTGTCAGTTAGCGACTCACCATCATTACTCATTTTGATCTGTATGTTGGATTAATTCCCTATTAATCATCCTTGAATTTAGCCTTTTCTTCATGCCGAATGTAGATTTGGTTTCCAAACCGCTTTTAATTTTTATAGTAAATGCTAACTATGAAAAAAAAAAAAGTTTGTGGACACTTTAAGCGCTAAACTATATTAACCAGTGTCTCACACGTTAAAGGTATAATCTGTCGTTTGAAAACCTTAGGGAATACACGTGCTTGTTGCCTTGAGTCGTCCTGGCTGGGTCAGTTAGCCAAGGGCAGGGCAGAATCCCTTTTGAGTATTCCCCAGATCCAGCCATAGACTAATTACCTGCATTATCTCAGGTGAAATGGGCCAGCCATGAACTGCACAAGTAAACATCGCTGAGAGACAGGATGGACTGGAACAAGTCTCTCATATATCGCAAGGAAAAAGGAACAACTCCAGCTTTGTGTTTAATGGAAGGCATCTCTGCTAATTTTGATAATGCTCTAATGCTATTAATATTACATAGGTGGTGCCAGTAATTTGTACACTTATCTGTAAGATACTTATTCTGCATTTGTACAGCTTGTACATTGAAATTCTTTAGTTTTTACATTTCCCATCCATGAAAGACAGCTTCTGAGTCAGCCAACATGCAGAACCCTGGTAGCATTTGAGTTTCTGGGTCCAAGTATGCTACTGTAATGGTCATGGGATTTCAACTAACAACATTCGAGGCATAGGCACAAATACTTACCAACCAACTGTAGATGGTGTGTGTGCGATGCTGGAGCCTGCCTCGAGTGCCAGCCAGTCATAAAAGAACCATAATTGACAATACCAGGAAATGGGGAAACTGGTTGAAATGCAGATGAAAGAGTCAAATATGGGGAAATACAAAATCCTGAAAGATCTGGATGCAACATTCAAGAGGAACAGACGACACGACAGAAACCAAAAACCAAGACGAAGTGAGGATTGGGGACGCAGGAATCTTGAACTAATAAACCAGGACCGAAAGGACAATGACAACAAAAATAACAAATAACAAAACCAGGTAACTGATAGATTAGAATTCCACTAAAGTAAGACCTACAACTCTAAAGCACAGCAGGACTGACTTTACATAGCCATCGTTAACTGATCAGGTCATAGGTCACATGTGGCATCCACAACAACAGCGACTATGCAATTCTGGTGTCCCCTGAACAATGGGAGGAAACATGACATATTTAATGAAAGTCCTAGAAGCACCCAACAATCACGGAATATTCTTAAGTCCATTTAGCACAAAATTACTATTGATCTGAAGATTTGCATTTCTTCTCTATGTTGTCTATATGCTGAATATCTCATTAAGAACTTCACTTCCACAAATTGTTATTATGAAGGAGTACAGCACTACTGATAATGTTAACTTCTTACAGATAAAGCAGAAAATGTCTATTTATATTTAATGTATATACATTTTGTCCTTGATATCTCAGTTAACATACAGCATGCCCTTGGGGTATATTGTGGAAAGGGAGGGGGCGGCTCTGTGCCTGTCTGGAGAAAGAATCAGCTTGATTGAGGGGTTAATTTAGTCTGCCCCTCTCACACTCCCCATGTTTGTCCTATCTTCAGTAATCTAGAGCGTCATACAAGAATATAGATCCTGTACTGAGGCTGGTAACTATGTTTGGCTTTGGGTTTGTTCTCTGTCATTTTTACACACTAATTCAGTAGATCCTTGAATCTGTACTGGATTAAGTGATCATAAATAGCATTTTTGATGTATATGGGCTAGACAATATAAACCATTGAGTCAAAACTATGAAAAAGCGAATACCCGAAGGATAGACTTTTGTGAGTAGGTATGGTATAAGTGCTGGTTCTGTTAATGATGTGTGAATATGGCGTTTCATCACCTAGGCCCAGGTTTACAATTCCTAGCAATGAGCTTAAGTCCCAAAACATAAAACTTGTCAGGCTGTACATTTTACCTGAGGATCACAGCCTAGCTAGGTCAAAGTGTTTAAACAGATCTAGCCTGTCATTCCCAGCATAATTGGTGAGCTGTGAGAAGCTTTATCAGAATCTTTATTGCCACAGGACTAAAGCCAGTGGAAATTTCTCATTTCCACTGGCCTTAGGAATGGCAGAAAGAGTTCATTACTGTTCTGGATAGAGGGAGGTTATTATGTTTCACTTTTGTAGCAGATATGACTACTTGATAGTCAGTCAGACCCCTTTACTTGGATTGAATGAGAATCAACACTAAATATAATTCACGTTTTATCTGATTGAGCAAGTCGCCAGTGAATTAATCTTACATATTTAATCTGATGTATCTCAGGAAGGAAGCAGATGTGTAGCAAATGATATATTATATACTGTATATAACTTATACTGAAAATTATCCTCACATGAAAACTTTGAAAGAAGGTATATATTTTCAATTTCTATGCTGATCTTACACTTGGTAATTGGCAAAGAGACCAGTGAAACTGAATCCATTTATTGACCAGAATTCAGACTAAATATCTTCGAACGCAGTACTTCTGAAAGCAATGGGATTCTGGAGTAAAGGAGCCCATTTCTCATTCCCCCAAAGCTGTCACCATTGTGACATCCAGATTGCGGGAGAGCTGGTCGTCATAGTGTTGAGTCACTACTCTTTTCAGCTCCCGAATGCCTGTCAGTCAAATGCCTTCCTTGCTATCCCTCATGACAGAGTCTGAACCTGAAGCAGATAACCTTGCCTCTTTTGAATGGTCAGTTCTTGTAATCCTTGAAAAGTTTTAATAACCTTGGAGGGGTGACTCCTGATAGTGGGTCTGTGAAGTATGGGGGGGACAAAAATAATCAGGTGACACAGTATGAGGTGCTGGGGTTACTCGAGGTGAGTGCTGGTGTCCTCACTCTGTGTCAGGTTCGCCTGAATATGAGAGGAGTGACAGAGGGGTGGATCGGGGTGAGGTGTCTGCAAAGAAAGAAAATTTACAGTGAAAGTTAAAAGGAAAAAAGGGGAACGCAGCTTCCATTTCCATACCAACCAACCGGGCCTATGGAAGCAAATTTCAAGGGGGTTCAAACAAAGTTAAGTGATTGAGTAAGTGTCTGATTGGTCACAATCAAATTTCTAGGGTGTTCAAACCCATACTTTTACTATGAGGCTACATGCCTGCAATTTATCCCAGGGAGGCATGCATCTGGGCTTTTGATGTCTGTCAGGGAGCATCCTTGTTGGTGTTGACATTCCTTGATTGTAGATTTAGGCAGCTTTTTTTTTTTTAGCTGAGTGAGCCTTCCAGTCTGAAGATCATCTGGCACCCTCATTGACTGCCTAAAATGTTTTGCCCAGCTTTACAAATGCTCATTGAAATAGGCAGGGATATATGTCTGGTACGGTCTCAGGACTTCATCCATCTGGCGCTGGAAGGAGACTGGACCCCTTGCCGCCCAAACAGGAGGACCATGCACTGCCGATGTCCATTATGAGTTGCCCCCTGCCTGTAGCCCAGTGTGTATATAATCTTCTTGTTTTTACCAGAACAGAAACTCAAGAGAGAAAACTAACTCACCCTATACCTTCTTCTTGACCTTTTGACCCCTCACATAATGAAGCACTCTGTGTTTCGCGGGTAAAATAAACACATTTTCTCAAAGATAAAAGCAGGCACCCCAGAGTTGGATTCAATTATCAAGACCTCTAGATAGTTCTGCGTGTCATCTAATAAAGTCATTATCATTCCATGTCGCTCGTCCCCTACAGACGCACTGCAATCAGATGCTCAGCAGAATCATTTCAGTCAAAAGGAAGAGCTGTCCGCATTGTTAATGGGGTGGAAAATGTGTGAATTAAAGTTGAGTTTCCAGATTTTTTTTATTCAAGACTTTAGTTGGGTCAAAGAATCCTCTAAGAGAGGACACAACGCAAGGTCTTCTAGATCTTGCCTTGTGACTTCAGATGCCTTTCGTCATTCTTTGTGCTGGTATATATTGTATAGTGTCATTATATGCCATTATCTTCTCTTCTGAAACTGAATTCTTGCATATAGGACCTTGATGCTTTTTTTAACCAGCTCATAAATGCATTCTCTATTACAGATTTACTTAACAGGGTTTGTTGTCCCCAAAGTCATTCAGTTTAGCATTGTAATCACAAGCTTAAAATCAATTAATATTGAATGTTTGCTCTTCCACTTCTAACCACATGGATTATTTTTATCCCCTGTGGAGACCTATGGATACACTTAGAATTCTGATTGCTGAAACTGTTTTCCTGTCTGTAGCCCTATTGCACAGAGTCCGAATGTTCAGAACATGCAGAACCAAATAAACAAAGGTCTCTTTTCTGGGCTTCCCAGAAGGTGAGTGGAAAGGGAGATGTCATCGTTGGACCTCCCCAGCCACCTGCCCGTATTTATACTCCACATAGCGTAGAACCTCACAGAACCAGGCTGTGGAACCATCTCTCTCACACCATCCCTGGCGATCATCTCCCACAGCATAGCCCGCATGCAAAAGCAGCCTTTTGAAATGACTATTTTGCACATGAGTGGTGGCTCTTTCAATATCACAGGATTTAGTTATATTTATATAACTAATATAATTATATATTACATATTTGGTCAAATACCAAACACTAGATTTATAATAAGCAAAAAAAAAACACAGCCTGCTATAATTCAAAGACATATTGCTTGACCTTTGCTGGCCGTATTTTGTATTTTATGAATATTCCATTGGGATGGTATTAAATACAACAAAATAGAAGTAATTTACAATATCATAAGACTTTCATAGGTCACTGATATCTTGTGTGATTATTGTTCACTTCAAAAGTGTCTTCAATTATTTTAGCTATATTTTCTTGCCAGTATAGCTTCTGTTATGAAATTCCCAGTACTGATGTATTATTGTATATATTTTATTCTTCTATCCACTCATTTTCTCGACTGCTTATATAGGGTTGCAGTGAGTCTGGAGTCTAACCCAGAAAGCAAAAGGCACAAAACAGATTATACCCTGCGCACACACACACACATAAACACATATTATGGGATATTTAGAGGGGTCATTTCGCTTAACCACATATTTATGTTTGGAAACCCACATAAATATAGGAAGAAGATGCAAACTGGATTTGAACCCAAACAGTGGAGGTGTGAAGTTACAGTGCTACCTGCCATTTTATTTCAATTCTTTATTTTTCCCCAAATCACCTAAAACATCTTTAAATAATCTGGCGAAACCCATTTGCAAACGCAAGCGGCACAGACTGTAACAGCTGGATAATGTATGACAGTATTCAGATGTGTTTGCAGCGGGCTCGAGATTAAAAGAGGACATTTCGGTCTACTGCCAAAGTGGTGAGAGGTTACACACTGCCCCTCCCGCCTCCGGCCCCGCCGTCTACTGCCAAGAACACTAATAAGTCAGTTTTTGCTGAACGCAAAATAATGCAAAAAAATAATAAGGGGATTCGCCTGAAGACAGAATGTAATTGAATAAAGATCCAAATACCGTGAGTAACTGCATTGCAAAGTGATGAGGTGCTCATTCTGTTTCTACAGTGACAAAGGGAGTGGTATGCTGGTGGGAACAGTAGATATTCTCAAAGACTTTGCAGGGCAATGACTGCAGCACAACCACGTCAGAACTGGCTTTCATCTGGATGCCTTACAACTACTTACAGCTACTCCATCCATATCTAAGGTGCTTTGATCCCACTACCAAAGCTGTGCACTTTGCAGCAACCATAAAAACCATGTTTTCTCCTGATTATCCATTAGGTACAGAAGTGTGTTTTCAAAATACTTTTCACTTGATTGCCGTAAGATTGTTCCTGATTTTACGAGAAGCAGAAACATAATGCTGAAGAGTAATTTCGGTGCAGCAAAATATCCGTTGTTTCATGACAGATCAATCACAATCCCTCGACCTCTTTGTGATAACAGTGCTGGTATTTCAGTGAGCAAAAATCTCCATTAATATTACATCTGAGCCTTATTTTGTTGCTTTCTTTGACAGATTGTCAGTTTCCAAGTCGCTCTGAAGGATGTACACAGCTGGTGAAGATGTGTAAAAACGGTCCTCGACAATTAACATTTTACTTTGCCATTCAACGAACGTTTGTCCCAAGCAATTTTACCCTTTACAAAAAATTGCTAAAGTAGGATATTTACTCAAAAAAGGTGGAATGAGGTACATTGCTCAATGGGAATCGGAAACCTTAAATATGACATGGTTCCCTGCATGAAGTTATTTAACCTCCACATGTCTTAGTAAACATCAATGACATGTATGGCAGGTTCTGGATAAGTGTTTTATCAAACTAGCACAAAGAAGAAGGGACCATAGTATAAGCAGCCATTGGCCTAACTTTAACACCCATACAGCCGCAAAGAGAGTTATTACATTTTACCGTTACGCCAATGCTGCCTACTCACCCTGTGCTGGAACTGTGGCCCAAGGGATTTTTATAACCTTCTCATCATCTCAGAGATTCCTCCTTGAAAACACTGAGCTCACAACAACATCAGCACTGCGGCGGGGGGCTGATTTGGTGGCACTGAATCAGTAGAATAGTTGAAGAAGACATTTTTTGTGGAGTTCACAGATCTGCTGAGCATATTTTGAAGCTCATTAGGAAGTTCTGGATTCCCATTGTAGTCGGCTTCCTCTTTTGGGCTCAGCCCTACTTTGGTACCATTTTAAGCAGTTGTGCTGCATGATGTATGACCTTACAGCTCTATACTCATACCCAGGTCCACCAGTACTGACTCAAAGAGCATCCAGGAAAGGGTGAGGAAATTAAAATAAATGAAAGGTCCATTATTCATTTACTTCTATGCATGAAGTAAGGACCTCTTGAGTCTTGAGTTTTGACATCAACGTGATCAATAACATACCTGCACCTGTAATGTAGGGGCCAAAAAAAATCTATAGTCATTAGATCCCTCCTGCACTGCTCATTACCTTGATAAATTTTCAGTGAGATCTATAGCTAAATTACATTTAAGAATGTTTCCACCAATGAGTTCCTGAGCTTGTTAATTATGTTCACCTGTAACATTTTCCAAAGACTTAATTATCAATAAACTTTTAAAACAATGAATGTCACAGCTCTATCAAACTAATTTTGATTGCATGACATCAATAAATCAGAATGACATATCGAATGGAATCAGTTTGCTATTTAGTATGTGAATACTGATATTTTGAGAACTTGCTTGCCTTGTCTTTGACTCCTTCTTTGCATGAGAGAAGTGTTGAGGTGCTTTCTATCAGCAATCCTTTGCACGTTTTATTGCAGGGATATGAGATATGCAAATATGCACTCTGAATGTACATTCCTTTCTTTAGTAATCACAGAGGCATGTTTATTCAGAACAGGAAGGTGCACCTTACACAGTTGATCTAGGAACATACGGTATATTCAATGTAGGAAGGATACATATTTATATGGAAAGATATATCCATTATGGGAGTTATCAGGAATGAAATGATACAATCAATTAACTTTTTACATCTGTGTTTTGTTTTTGTTTTGTTTGGTAAGTATCTGTAATAATCAAGGATTGACATAACTGGTATGCATTTGCCATTTAAAGCGACTCGCATGGCAATTTATTATAACAGTACAAATGTGTACTTATTTTATGTGCATTTACGCTGTTATGGCAGAAAATTACCAGGCATTTTAACCCTGCTCCTAGATATCTACCACCCTGCAGAGTTTAGGTGCAGCCCAAATTTAACTCACCTAACACAGATAATCAGGCCCTTTCAGTAGCACCTCAGTATTAGAGCCAGCTGTGCTGAAGCTTGTTTGATTGTTTAGCAACATGACCCATCTGTAAAACAATTTAAAGGCACCAATAACTATATTATATATGTTCACATTAAGGTGGCCTATACTTCAGAAGACATCGACGGAATTGATGTCTTTTTGGCAATATGACATCGTATGAGCCGAAATCACCACGGTGATCACTGTTTCGGTGCACCACCCTAGGCAGGGTCCCTGAGGCGAGCTTTTTTGTTTGTTCTGATCCCACCCACTGTCCATGATTGGCTGAGATAAATGTGACGTTGCAGGGTTGGAGTGGAATGCATGTGTTTCGCTGGTCTTTGTGAGTGTCGTTTGAATTGTTAGCTTTTCTGTCCGTGCCGCTCCTAGTATGGAACCAATAGCGGCTATTAGTAAAGAGTAATTTACATTTTGAAAGAGCTGTCATCTCCTTTATTAAAATGACTTGTGCACTCACCAGGATACATTTATTTGTCCTCCGTATATGGATCTGCTGCATGGAAAACAGTCCGTGGCCTCTAGGGTTGTGGCATGACATAGAACCAGCAAGATGGCCGTTTTACGTATGCGGCAGATTTCTGCGGCGTCCAGACAAAACAAAATCGAACACGTTGGCGCAAACAACCTGCCTTGTTTGCACTATATCCGTAAATAAATAAATCTTTGGTATAAATATATATATCTTATTCAGTTACTAATTCACTTATTTATTCTACAGATTTATTTTTTTGCATTTATTTATGGCAATGACTGTGGGAAAACCAGAAGGGCTAGAGGAAAACAAAAAAAAACTCCAGAAGTGTGCGACACTGAGCTAACATACCGCCAGATTACACTTATACATATACAAAATTCCTAAACGATGAATGGTGGTACTTTTAAGTCATTGGTGCACCATTAGCTACTGCCTGTGCACTATTTATATATTAATCATAATCATGAACTTAAATTCTAATGCAGAGATCCAGCTACATCCAGTCTATCCAACAGGCCACCATAATTTATAATTTATTTAGATGTTTGCTTCAGGTAAGTAACCTCATCTCAATGACTGAATCTTTAATCAGCCAACTATTTTCGGAAGCACAAGTAATTTTCTCAGGAAGAAGTCGATTATGAAAGCACAGCATGCACGAGCCTGTTGGTCACCAGGAACTGCTAGTCAAAGTGCAGGAACCCACAGGAACATTTCCACATTGTGCTTCCTGCCATGCCGAGTGCAATAGGAGCACCGAGTGTGCATAGGAGGCCAGGGCATATCGGATTGAAAAACTAGAGACGCATATGACAGGTGTCCATAACGAGACCCGAAATATACACTTAGACGGCATAACAATGTTATTCTCAGCAGACGGCTAATGTGTGGGAACGAGTCAAGATAGCAGAGTGTATGATAGATGATAAGTAAACACTGACAGAAAGTTTTTTGTATAGTCATAATATTTCACCAAAATTTCTCAGTCACTGCAAAACTTCCATTATCAATAGATAATCTAATCCCATAATATATACACAATATTATGAGATAATCACACTCCTTATATCCAGTGTTTACCAAATGGAGTTTATAGATGGTAAAATGTACCTCACACCAGAGCAGAACTTCCTGAGGCGTGGTTGACAGGATCGTAGGTCTGTAGGCGTCTTGCAGCATACGCCTCATGCGGACAGAAGGGAAGATGACTCATCTGTCTATATGCCTCCTTTCGCACTGATCAGTAGACAACTACCTGTGTTCCTCACACTAGCAGTACATTTTCCTGGTGGAATAGTGGGTCTATGCAGTGCAACCCAAGTGTAATAGTAATCTCTAAGAAGATCCTGCGTTTGATGGAGCTGCCAACTCAGAACAAACCGAGAGCTGAATGGTTCTGCAATGATTATGTGCTTTGCATACTTTCACAATCCGATGTATAGATGTCACCACTGAGGGGCATGTGTTTCCAGTCACGGTTGCTCTCATTCGAGCAGATCTTTCCCTCAGACATGCCAGCACTACAAGTGACTCAGAGATTTACGTTTTATTTACTCAGTAGGCACTTTTATCCAAAGCAGTGTCTGCCAGTCCCTGGGGCAATTGGGGGTTACCGGCCTTAGTCAAGGGTCCAAGGGTGAAATTATTCTGCCTAAGCCGGGATTTGAACAGATATTCTAACACACTGTGCCACGCGTTGTCCCCATTTACCTTGCGTGCCTTTAGACATTAAGAGGAAACTGGAGTATACAGAAGGAACATGCATAAGCATGGGAAGAACAGGTGTAATGTACTGTAGTTAGATAGATAGATAGATAGATAGATAGATAGATAGATGACAGTTATGGGTTATATCGGCTACAAAACGTACTGGAAAATTATTCAGAGAAACAATTCTTTTAATTACTGAAAAGACCTGACATCTATCAAGTCTCCGCTTCCTGGGCTGACCACCAGCAGCACAGGCAGAGTATATCGGGGGGCTGAAATGAATATCCCGTTTATTAATCTTTCCTTTCTCTGTATATCAGTATCAGCTCGGTTTGAGGGACTCGGTTTCAATGTGGCGGGAAAGAGATCCATTACCATAATTACGCGACATATTATTGAGTCAACATAACAATGGCTGTCATCTTCACTTAGAAATAAACATGCTGCCTTGATTAAATTCCAGCGTTCCAGGAATTAAAACCAGAAACAAGAGCAAGGTCTTTGATGTCTAATGTAAGTGCAAATGAAAAAAAGAAGATAAGGTACGGTGGTCAGAAATGATAGGAGTACTGTGTGAAGGCCTTGCAATGCTATCAGTAATCTTTATTGTGTGTGTGTTACATATATTATTAATAGACCCTGGGCGGAGCTCTCTCTGTCACACTTAATGTCCGGGTGTGGGCACATATTATACAGCAAAGGCACAATCACAAATGCAGAAACACACTTCATTCCTGCTTTATTACGGGGAAAGGATGAATCTTCTGGCAACAATTTTCTGTCAGAGGAAACTAGTTAAAACTTCTTTAGACTTTAGTCATTTTTTTTAAATGTGCTTTTCGGTCACGTTCGAATGCGCTCTCAAAGCATGGAGCTTACTTTGAAGGCACAGAAAGGATGAAGTCTGTTTCAGCGTCTGCAATGTTCAAAGTCCATTACATTGAACAAAACTTATAAAATGTTACAAATAAAAGAGCCTGCATGGTTATTATGTAAAATTTACCCACAGTATCACCATTAATTTCTTCTGACTGTTACATTTTGATGACACAGGTGCTGTCTGAGGTTTTTTTGGCTCGGGGGGGGGGAAATGGAATCAGCATTTTCCTGACCTGTTAAAAAGGGAAAGACCAAAACAAATAGTTAGCGGAAGACTTCTATCAAATCAGGTGAACTGAAAGTTCATTCTTTGCAGAACACAGTCAAACGTCCATAAATGTAATAAAGGGGTAAAATCTTATCACTAACCACTAATCCATAAGAGACCATTAGTGAAAAATTTCTGTATTTAAATCCATTGTTTTACTGTCAGTAAATGTGTATTTTTTTTCTCCATGTTTTACACTGATGCTTCTTAGCGCCCCCTCTCTGCCTCACCTGAATATTGAGATCACCTGTTCATAATTAGCTGCCAGACATTTTCTTCTTTGGTCCGTCACAGACTTGTACTATGTTCCCCTGCCTGTTTTTGACCTGTTTTCTGTATCATTAATAGATTATATTTTCCCATCATTTCAGGTGATCCTTTATCTTCTCACTTTCAGAGGGCAAAACTGATCCCCTCTCCAGATCCAAGTTTCCTGCATGCTGGAGTCTAGTTTTGTAGGTCTGGATCTGTATTTTACAGGTTCTGTTTTGTTTTCTAGCTCTTATTTGTTTGTTAGGAAGGGACCTGAACCCAAAAGAGGGGAATGGAAAAGAAGTAAAGGAAGATGGAGAGAATTACTAAAGTAGAGAATCAGGCGATTTGACTTCATTTCAAGGGCAGGGGGGTTCTAAAGCCATTGCAGCCCTGCACAGACCATCCCCAGAAGACAAGAAGAAGACTCCCTTGTCAGGCAAGCCCCAAAGATGACTTCCATCATGGCTTCCAATCCCAAAACACCTTCAAACATACCTCCCCTTCTTATGGTTTAAAAGAAGCATGTTTGTGCCTTTTTAGGGTAGTCCAGTCCTGAGATGCGCAAGATCTTTGGTATACAAGGATCCTTCCCAGGTAGTCCAGGATACGGGGGAGCTAGTGCCCGCAGCCGTGGATCTGTTCCCAGGATCCGGCACTGAGAGTGAAGTGTCGGGTTCTTCGGAGACTGAACAGATCCACGGGACACAGGGACTGAAGGTTGGAATGGGGTGATTTTATTTGGCACCCTTGGCACGTAATGGACAGCCAGCCGAGCATCATACAACAGACCTTCCCAGCCTGTAGCTTTAAAGCACAGGAAACCCAATACAGCTGGACACTCTTTCCATGAATACACAGCAGCCTTGGTTTATACCCCTGAATGATTAATCACAGGTGAGTAGAGGGGCTCGTCCCCTGACCTCACCCCTCCCCCAAAATATCCACACCCTTCTTGTGTTTCTCACAATGAAAAATGAAGTAATTACAGCAAAAATCTACTAATTACAGCAATAATCAAAGAAAGCTAAATTTTTAATTTAACTCAGTATTCATTAGTTGTTTACAGGACTATACAGACTTAAATCAAGTGTGTAAAGTAGAAGCTTAAATATGTAGCTATAAGCATTACCTTCCAGAACATTGAGAAGGCATGTTACGCCAGCTCGCTTTTTTAATTAAACTAATAAGTTTAGGCCAGCGTGGTGCCCTGCATTTCTTGGGATAGGCTCCAGGCTAACCATGACCCTGTACTGAATAAGCGGTATGGAAGATATTTTACATATATTTTACAATAGTAGTATTCAGAATTCTCCTGGATTTTCCTGGACCTGGATTCTGTTGCCTTGGAAAAAGGTCTAAATGAAGTTAGCTGTACTACTACTCCATAAATCACCAGGAAAAGCTTAACGAAGATGGACAGATGGATGGATAATAGCATAATTTATACTAGCAACGTGAAATCCAGAACTGAAAGCACTCAATGAAAAAAAAACCCTTATGCTATCAAATGGATGATATGGGCTGTGATTTAGAACATTTCAGATATAGGGTGTGATTTTTGGACTTTGCTTCATCCCAAACTCTCCAAAAGCCAATAAAAATAAAATAGCCTGATTTTCCATGAGCTATATGAAGAGGAAAACCCCAATATAATCAGATGTCAAACAATATGGTTCCCAGCACATATGCATGGCTGACGCTGCTACATTAAATAGTACGATTTATAGGTTTAAATTCAAGATATGACATTCGAGCTGTATCTTCAACAGAGACTGACATCAGAACTAATAATACGCCACTTGATAATCCTCCCAAATTACCCTGGATTAGGGTGTTCAGAAACTAAATAAATGGTGGAAGACGTTGATCCCCAACTCAGCACTGCGCAGTGCTTTGCCCGAAATCAGGTGACATAACAATAAGAAATTAAAAAAAAAGAAACGATCCGCTTTATTGTGCTGTTGTTCTAGTTCCAATATGTTTAGTTATAGTCATTCCCCTTCCTTCCTGAAGATCTTTTGATCTTCACTGAGACACAAGAGTGCTACAGTATGCAGTACAAAAACACAAAGGTTACCGGCTAACACAACCCTCTTTCCAAGAAAGCTGGGACGCTGTGTAAAATGTAAATGGAAACAGAATGCAATGATTTACAGGTCATATAAACCTGTATTTAATTGACTATAGAACAAAGAAAACATATCAAATGTTTTTTATATTAAATTATTCTTTTATGACACATATATGCTCAATTTGAATTTGATGCCAACAACACATTTTAAAAAGTTGGGACGGGGGCCTGTTTACCACTGTGTTGCATCACCTCTTCTTTTAACAGCACTCTGCAAATGTTTGGGAAGTGAGGAGACCAGTTGCTGGGGTTTTGAAAGTGAAATGTTGTCCCATTCTTTCCTGAAATAGGATTTCAGCTGCTCGACAGTTCGCGGACTCCTTTGTTGCGTTTTTGGTGCATGATGTGCCAAATATTTTCAGTGGGTTACAGGTCTGGACTGCAGGCAGGCCCATCTAGCACCCGGACTCTTCTACTACAGAGCCATGCCGCTGTAATACACGTAGAATGGGGTTTGGCATTGTCTTGCTGAAATATACAAGGCTTTTTCTGAAAAAGATATTGTCTTGATGGCACCATATGTTGCTCCTAAACCTGTATACAGTAATCCCTCGCTATATCGCGCTTTCACATTCGCGGCTGCACTTTATCGCGGATTTTATATGCAAGCATATCTAAATATATTTTTCGCTGGTTCGCGGATTTCTGCGGACAATGGGTCTTTTTATTTCTGGTACATGCTGCCTCAATTAGTTTCCATTTTGCCTCCGTCCATCTTAAATGAGCTCGGGGGCAGAGAAGTTGGCGGCGTTTCTGGATCATGTTTAGATGTGGTTTCTTCTTTGCATGGTAGAGTTTCATCCTGCTTTTGTGTATGCAGTGAGGCACTGTGTTCACAGGCAGTGGTTTCCGAAAGTGTTCCTGAGCCCATGCAGTGATTTCCACTATAGAATCGTGTCTGTTTTTGATGCAGTGCCACCTGAGGACCCGAAGATCACGGATAGCCAATATTGGTTTTCGGCTTTGTCCCTTGTGGACAGAGATTTCTCCGGATTCTCTGAATCTTTTGATGATATTATGTACCGTAGATGATGAAATTCCCAAATTCAGTGCAATATTATGTCGAGGAACATTATTCTTAATTCATTGCACTGTTTGCCCACGCAGTCTTTCACAGAGCGGTGACCCTCTCCCCATTTTCACTGCAGAGACTCTGCCTCTCAGGCAGGCTCTTTTTATACCCTGTCATCTTACTGACCTGTTGCTAATTAACCTAATTAGCTGAGAGATATTCAAGAAGGTGTTTTGTTTTAGCATTACACAACTTTTCCAGTTTTTTGTCGCCCATCCCAACTGTCTTGAAACGTGTTGCTGACATCAAATTCAATTTGAGCATATATTTGTCATAAAACATTAAATTTCTTAGTTTCAACATTTGATTAATTGTCTTTGTTCTATTCTCAATTTAATATGGGTTTATATGATTTGCAAAAAATCGCATTCTGTTTTTATTGACATTTTACACAGAGTCCTAACTTTTTTGTACACAGGGTTGTGCATTTGTAAAACATACAGCTCGTAAAATCTACTTAGTTGCATTGAGTAAAGAAAAGAACACGATGGGGAGGTCAAAAAAGTCCCGGTAATTATGAAGGAGGAGAAGAACTCTATAAGTCCAGAAAAGTTTAAGGCGGTTGAAATTAGCAACTGGACAACCCAATCACCTTCTAGATTTGCAATACCACTCAAGGACATAATTAGAAAACACAAATAACTGACAACAGTTTAGTTACAGCTGGCAAATGAGCATTTGTGAATGGCATTAAAACTACATTAGCCCATTATAAATACATTATCCAAGTTCTTTTTGACACTTTTCAACTGGCTGACTTACAGGAGTCAACTAACTGAGGATTAACATAGATGTGCTGTTTCACCCCAGAATTAGAGCAACATTGTACAGTGACAGTCTACCAAGTATTAACACCTTTTTTTAAGTTTTACATTGTACTAACTCTGGACATTTTTTGACAGATATTTGACAATAACAAATAAGTAATACAATTGCAAGTGTGCAGAGAACAAAGCAGGCTGTGTCTTTGTTAAATGGGTTGAATTAGCAGACAGAAGGTGAAAGGAAGGAAGAATGTCGGTAAACTTTAATTATGTATAGAATACATTCATCATTAGAGCTGCAAAGTCAATTTAGGGACGAACATCTGCGGAACAAGCAATATCTGTGTAATAGCACGAATATAATACATGGACAATGACTTGTGTCACTTAAAGAAGTCAAAATCTGTGCGTATTGTATATCTCAGATACTTATATCAACAATGTTCTGGGTTACTGTGATAGTTACAGAATCAGATGACCTGTCAAATATGCATTCAGGATGTTTACTTCAAAATTTTCCATTGGTTAAGAAATAAAATATAAGCTTTCGAATGTATTGTCCAATGGAAAATCGGCCATTTACATTAGAATTGTTTTTTTTTAACAATCTAATACACGTGGCACATGAGGTTTGAATAAGATGAATAAGAGCTCTTGCAAGAATTTTATTTTTACCGCACTAACCGGAAAACGTGTGGAGGTGTCATCTAGACAGTAAAAGTTACTACTGGGGTCTGTCACTCACTTATAAATATAAGATTTCTTAGAACTTCATTCTATGGAACGAACATTTTAAAAGAATATTTTGAATGGGTAATTTTATATTGTGCAGTTTGATTGACATTACTAAAAGATACACAATGGTAGACGAATGGGAAGGAATAATGAGATTTGCTGAAGAATGTGCGATTTCTTTGCGCAGTGCAATTTTATCCATGGGTGCATGAGACATTCGTTTGAGCAGTAAAACAATATGGAGAAGCTGTCTCTGAAAATCCTGTTTAAAATCCACATCAAACAGGTAATCATTCCTTTCCTACAACGCAAAAATTGCAAATATAGAAATTTGTCTTTAAGTAGTGCTTTCTGCACTGATCCTGAATTAGCATATATCTCAGGCAAAACAAATATGAGTCTCTGTGTTTCTGAATGTGTATTAAGAAAATCATACCATATACTTGGTTCAATAATGGTGAATGTTTGTGTGCATGTAAGTGCAGCTCTGACATATAAATAAATAAATGAATTAAAACTAAATAAAAAATGGAAAATACACAGTCTTGTATACAGTGTTCAGCGGACGTTTTTTTTGCCTGTTTATGTCTTAAAGTATACAACGGTTAATTCACAGTCACTGGAAACGGCCGTGTGATAACCTAGTAGTTATTTCCAATGCATTTTTGTCTGTATCATTTTTGTTTTTATAAGGAAAAAAGTTCTCTTAAATTAATAAGACACACTAAGAAATTCCAATCTGTTGGTCTCATACATCTTTCTCCATGTCATCCTGGAACACTGAATAAAAACAGTAGCAAGTTTTCAATAAATTATGTTAGCATTATTATTTTTTCAATGCAGTTTAAACATTTTCACATTTGCGTGATTTTGGTCCAGATCTAATAATAAAAGTCTGGGGGAAATCAAGACTTCTGTTGCGCTGAAACTCCTTTCCAATAGTCCAAAATATCATGCAAGTCTTCATCCTTAGCGAACTGCACCTTTTTGCGCAACGCATGTCCAGCTGCCATGTACTCCTCCTCTTTGTGGCGCTTGCGATGAAGCTTGAACCGCTCCCATATGGTGTGAGCAGGCTTGCAGTAGTACTCCGGACTGGAGGAATAGCTGAGATTGTGGTACTGGGGAGAGAGCTGGGAGTAGGCGAGATCTCTGGGCCGGGGCCGGGTGAGAGGCTCCAGTATGGACGGCTTGCGGTTCCCGGGTCCCTCTGGCTGCTCGGATTGGTCGGGGTAAGAGTGTCGGTGCTCGCTGTACTGCCGGATCTTCTCTGCCTCTGCCCTCAAGATGGCCGCCGCAGGCGTGATGGTCAGGATTGTGTCTCCAGTCGGTGAGGTCTTCTCTATGTACTTGGCTTCGGACTTGTAGGCACCTTCTGAACGGAAGGACCTTGGACTCCGCATCCCGACAGATGTGCCCGGCCGTTTAGGGGAGGCTTCCGGGCTCTGACGCCTCTGCAGCGAGTGATGGTAACTGCCTTTGTAGACAGGAGACAGGAAGCCAGAAGTGCTCTGTGGCTGTTCCGATATCAGCACTAACTGTGGCTCCGCGGTGGACACCGCTCCGGACTTTATCCCCTGGAATGACGTACTTTCGGACTTCAGAGCATCTATGCAGTTGTTGATGATCTGATTGACTTTGTCCACCTCTTTAGCGATGGTGGAGATCTCTGCAACTGAACCTTGGTTGTTTCCAGACATGGAAGGGTCACATTCTCTGCGATCTGGAGGCTCCCCAGTGCGCACCTCAATGTAACTCCCCTTAGCCATTTTAGGAGTGTCACTTATATCCTGAAGTTTGTACTGCTCAATATCCCCACTGGGAGGTAAGTATGGCATTCTGGACATGGTCTCTCCAGCCATCATCTGCTTTTGAGACATACGAGAGATAGTCCCTCCTTCTAGTTCTGCCCCATACTTCAGTTCAATGATATTTTTCTTGAGGCTTCCTCCCTTTTTGTGGTTCTCGTCTTGTTGCCGTTTTTTCCTCAAGCAGTAGTAGACAACCCCTAAGACGATGATCATGCTGAAGAGGCAACCCAGGATGGTCATGATGTAGTGTGTGGCCGTGGAATTGGTATCCACCCTTTCCTTTCCATTTTTGGGTCCTGTGAAGATGGCCAGACACGTGTGATTGAACCTCAGCGAGTTCCGTATGGAGGCCACACAGAAAGTGTATTCGGTGTGAGCTTTCAGATTCTTCAGCTCAATTTCCTCCTTTTGATTTTTTAGATTTTGGATGTCAGTGAAGAAGCTGTTGTTATAGAGGACGAGGATGTACATCTTCTTGAAAGGATGTGGGATCTGAACCAATATGTTGGCACTGGTATGAGTGACGTGTTTGAGCTTCATAATGGGCTTCACGTCAAAGTCAATGTACGTCGGGCTCACGTTGATGGTCGGATCGTCTGGGTCGGTTCCAGAAGGGCAGTCCTCCAGGCCACAAGGGGTGAAGGCTGGCGGAACCGTGGTTGTTTCTGAGGGCAGAACAATGTACGGTGTCACATAGTCATCGGTGCACACAGTGGACAGCATGTGCAGGGCGTTGCGGAATGTCGGCATGTTGGGATTCTGGCTGAGGAGGCTATAGCCAGAGAAACCTGGTGGAGACTCGCATACCATGCGCTCGTTCGTCCTGTTGGGAAACACGGAGAGCCACTTGACGAATCCCAGAAGTTCACAGGAGCAATTGAAAGGGTTGGTGTAGAGCTCACAGGTGGTGAGTTTTGTCAAGCTGGAGAATGTTGAACCATCTAGCTGCTGAATGCGGTTCATGGAGAGGTCTATGTTTTCGATGTTTGGGCATTCCCAAAAGGCATTGGGTGTCACTGTTTCAATCAGGTTCGCCTGGAGGTAGAGGTACTGTAGCTTGCCCAAGCCTCTGAGAATCCCCTCGGTTAGATTCCTCAGTCGGTTGAAGCCAAGCTGAAGAACCTGCAGGTTGAACTGAGCTGAAAATGCTCCATCTTCTATGTAAGAGATCTCATTCTTCGTCAAATTCAGATATGTAAGATTGCCAAAGCGACTGAGGGAGGAGTAGTGAATGCTTTTGATCTTATTCTCATTGAGACGCAGGTCCACAATGGTGCTGTTGATATGCTGAGGGATAGCCTCGTATGGTGGCTGGTTTTGGCTGCAAATGGCAAGCCACACAAATCCTTTTTCCCCCTCAATCAGCCAACAGTCCCCTCGGACCCCAGTTGTCAGGAGCATTGAAATAATTGCAACATACCAGAAAAAGGCACTGACCGCTCTGCCTCCACAGTTGGCCATTGGTGTTTCTTGTGAAGCCATGGATGATACCAAAGGATACCTAATTCAGGATATCAGCCCAATTCCAGCAATGGAGAATTAAGTCTTAAAGGAATTGGTTTGGGATAATTCAGGTTCTGACCGGTGTAGGCAAACTTCAAGAAAAGAGTGACAGTCAATTGACAAAAGCAGAATGTCTTTTGTGTTTTGATGGGACCAGCTCATTTAAATGAAACATCTGAACAGGACTAGAACATATATGCTTGCTCTCCATGGATGAATCTTTCCCAGGTGTAATATCAAAGGTCCAGTCCACAGTTCTCAGTATTCCCCTGCTTCTGACTGATTTGTGCTTCTTCCCCAAGTGACTACACTTGATTCTTTTCAGTGATGCAGTTAATTTTTGTTTCTCTTTCGTCTGCCTCCCATTTAAAGGCCCTCAGGTTGATCCTGGGGAGAAGGAGAGAGAACAGAGCAATGAGAGATAAGCAGATGTTTAAAAATGGAACTTAGAAATTTAGCTGCGAGAAAACTAAAATATAGAATCAACTAAACAAAATAAATGCATGTCTGTATTAGTACATACTGTATGTGACAGATATAGGAATTTTCTGGCTAAGAATATCCATTCATCCATCCATTTTCTGTATCCGCATGTCCTGTTCAGGGTCAGAGCCAATCCTAGAAGCTACAGGCACAAGGCATGGAATATCCCAGGATGGGCTGCTAACCCATGGCAGGACACACACAAAATGTGGCAGCCCCAATTAATCTCAGCATGTTTTTGCACAACAACACAAAGACACAAAGAACATGCAAACTTCGAACACATGGGGTCACGGTGGAGACACAAACTCTGGTCCCAGAGGTGCGAGGCACCAGTGCTAACCACTGCACCACCAATGCCACCCCAATTTCTGCGTAATATCAATAAAATAATAAAATAACATTAAGGCAGTCAATCAACAATAAATTATGTTCAATATACACAATTAACCCTATATAATATAAACATAACCATTATCTATCTCCTTGCTACATTCTGCAGGTCACATCTCTTGGTGCCCTTACAGAAATGTAGGAATCATTTTAAGCTCATGCCTGCTGGCATGTGGGTTTGAGCCCCAGCCCAGCTCTGTGAATGAGGGGGTTTGTTCTCCCCATATGCCCTTGGCTTTCTGCTATACACTTTGGTTTGCTCTCACAGGTGAACTGATGTCGCAAAATCCCCCACTGTGCGAGTTTGTGCCCTTGTTAAAGACCAGTGCCCATTGCCTGCATCTGAGGACAGTCAGCAGGCTGACCGTGACCCTTCACTAAATAAGCCATATAGAAAATAGATCTCTTATACATATGTGACAGTGGTGTGTATCGCACTGGCTTTTATCAGCTCTGAACTATTTGATGACATAGTTAAGGAATTGACCTTTTGCCATCCAATTGAGTCATAATAATCAATAAATGATGCTGAGGACATGTTTGGTAGTCAACCTCTGTCAATATTTTTCAGTGAATTAGGATGACGACAGTAACCTACAACATGAATCAATAATTGCATTGATTTGGGAGAAATGACACCATTGTTCAAGCACGGTAGTACCTGTCACTTAACTTTCATCAGAAGACTTATCGGGTCTCATGCCACAAGGTGGCTCAGAAATATACATGCCCACCAGTTAAATTAACCCTGTCATGTGGGCGCCATGAGGGACCGACAGACTGTCAAATCAGTTTCAGTGGCACGGATGAGCTCCTAGGGTAAACACCGACATAGATAATAGTCACCTGGGTAGATTCTAATGTATATTTGAATGAGTGCTGAATGATTACAGTGGGTAAAATGATACTAGGAGATCCACAGTGTAAGAGTGCAGTGCAGTCTATCATTCTTGCCATTATTAAAGCTGTCATTGGCCATGGCTAAAGAGCCATTTGCACCAAACTGAAGAAGAATTAGATGTTACACAACAAAAAAAAATGTTATTCGTACACTGTGAGGGGCTGATTTTCCCAGCACGGCATTTTTCAAGTGGACTTTGTGGGATTGTTGTTGTTTTGGGCTGCTAATTGATGACATTCCACTTTTAGCTTAGGACAGTAGGTAGCGAGGCAGGAAAGGACACCTAAAGATCACCTGATCTAGAAGGGTCCTTGGCTTAGTACTGCTGGGAAAAGTACTTAACTTAAATTGCTCAGGTATAAAATCTGTGTAAAATATATCTGTATAAACTTGGGAAATTGCTAGATAAAGTCGGTTTAGTAACCAAATGTCATGAGACACAATCTCTAGGTCTATTTAAGAAACATATTTAAATTTAAAAAAAAAGCATTTTATTGTCCCCTGCCATGTGCCCAGGATGTCCTGCAGTAAGCTTTAGGATCGCTGTGACCCTTTAATGGAGAACTGAAGATGGATGAATGTCAAGTAGGTCATACTTTCCATTAGCGTGTCACCTGCCTTGTCAATGAGCAATACCCAATACCGTGTACATGTATTCTGTGTTGATAAAGGGCTTTCAAAGGGCTCTGGGCATGCATTTAAGGCATTCAAAACACAGATTGTGAAGAAGACAGAATAACAAAGACACAATGGACCTTATGTTACACATACTGTCAGCCAGAAAATGTATATCTGTTCCTGGGGAATCTGGATGCTTATGGGGGTGTCCTCTGACGAAGCTATGGCTTCCACACACAGTCCAATGACATCTGGTTTTAATGGATTACTGTCTAATGTGTGTGCATATGCGTGTGTGTTTGTGTGTGTCCAGGCTCATCTCAACCCTGCATTACAACATTGGTTATCGAAATAGATGGATATTGCATTATAAAAATAATATTAACATTTTTTATAAAAAAATAATATACAGATTAATGGCTTTCCACATGGCTTTCGGCTCTGGTTCAAGCATGAAAGATCATTCTTATGAAAGAGAAAAATAGGTTTTCTCTACTGGGATGATGTCAGTGGTACAAATGCACATTTTTAATGATCCAATCTGCATATAGTAGCTTCAATATCCAAAAAGGAAGTTCAGGAGAAGTTACTGACTTTCAGGTTAATCTGCTGGTGAATTAGGAGGCCAGTTATTTGTTTCACTCATGGCATTACTTCAGAAATTAGGCTCAAGGCCAATTGGTCATTCATGTTTTTCCAGTACAGATGGTCCACATTGATTAAATCACATACCCATGGATTAAAAAAGGAGGGAAAACGCTCCAGGAAGTTCCTCATCATCTATCACGATTAGGAATATCTGTGGTATGGGAAAGTGAATGGATCAGAATGCCATTTGGATATTTACAGAAAAAGGACTGTCATCGGGTCATTAACGGGTCACTACCATACTGTCGTACCAAAGCAAAACACAGTAATTACACTGACACTGAAACAGGAAAAACAGCCTTCAGAGTCTTTTGACTGTCTATTTGTATGTGTAGATGGTAGCTAAATGAGTGTACATATTCAAAACTGAGCATAGCTGAACTAATATATTTTGCCATGAGGTACAACAGAGCCTAAGTGATCTGAGATCTAAAACTAAATTTTGATAAAAGATGCAGTTTCAATGTTTTGCCTTTATTTGGCAGCATAGACATGTTCCTTTGATCTATTGAAGTTGATACTATATCCAGGTCTTATGAATACAGTAACCAAATTTATTGAATTTGACTTACCTACTAAAATTTCTTACTGGGTACACTTTTCATTATTCCCACTTCCTGTCAGGCAGACTGATATAATGCTAAAGCTTCTGCATGATCATTTCTGTGTCAACATGCATTTGTGTCAAAATTTGAAACTTGCACTGAAATGACTTGGATGCACTGTAACAATGCATTCTACAAATAACGCTACATTATGTAATAACTTGACAAAATGTAACAAATTTTCATTAGATAAACTTTTCAGGAGTGTGTTTCCCGAAAACTTTGTAATGCTAAGCCATTTGTTATCTCATACTAAGATCTACTAAGTTAATGTTGCAATATAAAGTTATAAGGTAGGCTATAAATTTGTTACATTTTATTTTTCATTTTTCATAAATTAATTACATAATGTGTTGTTGCATGATGTGTAACAGTACATTATGTAATAACTTTGCAGTATGCAATGAAAATTTGTAACATTTTGAGTTATTACCTGAAGTGGCATTATTACATAATATATTGCTACATGGCAAAATCTTTACATTATTTTTGCCTTCTTCACAAAATGAACTGTTCTCAGTCTCGGACAGAAGGGAAAGCCAAATCAGCAACATCTCGTTTCAGAGTAAGATTTGGTAGATCTTAAAATGGAGAGGATGTTTGGGGTTCCCTAAAGGCTTACACGTGGCCAAGTGTTCAAGCAAAACCAGAGAAGCATTTCTTCTGCAGATGTTTCTGACTCTTCCTACAAAATTAAATATATCAATAACCAGGGGTCAATACCATGGCAAATTCTGATGGACACCGTGATGCAATTTTTTTGCCACACACATTGTATTAAAAACATATCCTACATGGTTGTTTTTTTTTAACCACATACACAGACGAGTTTTGCCCCAGACACATTTATCCGTGTACGAAAAGGTTGACTATCACTGTCAATAACGTTTTTTTTTAGCAAATATGTCCAAGGCAATCCAAGAGATCAAACCAGCCATAAAGGAATACTCAGCTTATCAAAGGCCAATAAAATAAATCATTGTACATCTTATGCCATGTGATGTATGGCATGTGTATGAGAGGTAAGTCTGAGAATAATATAATCTCCCCCAGGAAGCTATGCCTATTAGGCTGAGAGACATCATTAGGCTGTGAAATAACATTTAACAGAAATCTTCTATATTTTTTTCAGCTATATATTCCCAATTCCATGATGTGCTATGTTTTTAGCTGCCCCTGCAGTTACTGCTCAGAGCAGAAGATGCCTTGGCGCTGGTTCAAGCCCCTGGAATGCAGCGAGATGACCTTTATTGTCAAAGAGTAATGGTCCAGTTTTCAATATGAATTGCAAGTGCATTTGCATGAAAAGATAGAAGCAAAATACAACAAAAGTATTTTTCTGGTCAGATATTTTCTGATGGATATAGAAAATAACAGCGAGGTTATTTTTCTAACATAAACTGAAACACTGACCCTAATTTATCAATAAAGACTTTTTTAATTGAGTGCTTATTGAAGCAGAGGATCCAATTATCCAATTGGCTGCATGTGGGAACAGCCATTCTATGATCAAACTGTAAACAAAATGCCTTCAGGACAGAAATCTTCAGATTATAGCTCCACAGAAACAGTCTATGCAAAGTTAATTTATCGCTGGATAACCTGCTAGCTAGCCAGTATGAAAGTTTGCCCGTAAGAGCTGGAGTTCTATCCCATTCTTACCCACAATGCATTAGTGTTTCTGGAAACTGGGCCCTATATCCATTAATCATAAAGTGGGATTTTGCACATGCCAAGTCCAACTTGGCAGAGTCTCAGAACTTGAGCTGCCTTCTACTGCTTTGAGAACCTTTAAAGTGTTCATATTTGCTAAAGAGACTCAGAGAGGAGTTACAGCCACTCATTCTTCCAGTTCCTACAGAACCGTATGTATGTATGTAGGTAGATATGTATGTGTGTCCATATGTATGTGCACATATCCATCCCCAGGTTTAGGGTTTTCCAATTTCATAAGTAGTATAGGAGAAGTCAGTAATCTGAGTTACTAGGTATGAAATGAACAAACACTGAAATGTACTCTGCCAGAAAGCACCTGCCAGGATGTCATCCACGTGCTTTTTTAAATGAAGGAAACAAATATTCAATATACTGTAGACATGGATTTCAGTAATATATTTTATTACAATGCCATAACAACAATAAATATCAAGAAGCAACTCACAGCCTCCTAAAAGTAAATATTTTGTTGATCTGGATTATCTGTGCTATACAACTGTCCTGAAACGTGGTTTATAAAATGTGTACCAGCTTACTGGCTAAACTAAATCCAATATTTTTCAGTTTTATGCAAGAGGAACATCCTCACTTTATCACATTTTTTTCTTTATAATGCCAAGAAAAATGTATTTTTCTTCCACAACACAGACCTTTTTTGTAAATCTGTTTAAAAAATAAATGAAATAAGAGCCAATCTCCTGGTCCCTTATAAATGACAGAAAGTATAGCATACAGTGTCTATGTCTGTTAACAGGGGGCGTGCGACCCAGTGTGCTCCAATGGTAAGTCTGTGCATTTCATTGTTAAGCATATTATGTTTTCAAGTGTGATGTACAATGTAATAAAATCACCGATATAAATCGTCAAACACAAATATACTGTATACGGAAAAATAAATTAATCTTAATTGTAGGACTAAACCACCACTGAGAAGGACGACAACAAATTATACTAGAGGAATAGATTTCAGAATAGGTGAAGATCAGGAAAATTATGTCTGATAGCAGCGACAACGTGCCATTCATGGCTATGACTGACATTGGTTCCAGTGCCAAAAAAAACAGATGATGAGCTTTACTGAATAATGCCAGTGAGACTATAAAAATAGAACAAGCAGGGAAAAAACTCAGTCTTTTTTGGGGTAAGATGACAAGAGCCAGGCTGTGCCTGGCAGGCTGAGCAGGGTACACTGGCGTGTGTGGTACACTGGCGTGTGTGAAATGCTGGTGTGTGTGGAATGCTGCCGTGTGTGGTACGCCAGCGTGTGTGGTACACTGGTGTGTGTGGAATGCCAGTGTGTGTGGTACACTGGTGTGTGTGAAACACCGACGTGTGTGGTACACTGGCGAGTGTGGAACACCGGCATGTGTGGAACACCGGTGTGTGTGGAATGCCAGCATGTGTGGTACACCGGTGTGCGTGGAATGCCAGCATGTGTGGTACGCTGCTGTGTGTGGTACGCCAGCGTGTGTGGCATAGTGGTGTGTGTGGAATGCCAGTGTGTGTGGTACACTGGTGTGTGTGAAACACCGACG
This sequence comes from Mormyrus iriodes, assembly GCA_011763525.2. Lineage (NCBI taxonomy): Eukaryota > Metazoa > Chordata > Actinopteri > Osteoglossiformes > Mormyridae > Mormyrus > Mormyrus iriodes. The sequence goes on along the minus strand of JAAGVU020000044.1, from coordinate 5,997,991 downwards.
TGTGTGGTACACTGGCGAGTGTGGAACACCGGCATGTGTGGAACACCGGTGTGTGTGGAATGCCAGCATGTGTGGTACACCGGTGTGCGTGGAATGCCAGCATGTGTGGTACGCTGCTGTGTGTGGAACGTCAGCGTGTGTGGTACACTGGTGCGTGGTACACTGGCGTGTGTGGTACACTGGTGTATGTGGAACGCCGGCGTGTATGGTACACTGGTGTATGTGGAACGCCGGCGTGTATGGTACACTGGTGTGTGTGGAACACTGGCATGTGTGGTACGCTGGTGTGCATGGGACCCAACGAAAAACCCAATAAAATAAAAGCCAGTTCCATAGGAATAAAATAAAAAAGGATAAAATGAAAAAAAGCACATACACAAATAGACAGAGAAACATATAAAAACACAGACAAATGAATGAATAAAATAAATATAATAAAAAAGATGTCTGAGAATACAGAATCTTTTAGAATGTAGCAACTATATAAATTATATATCAAAAAATCATCTTGGGGATGGAAAAGGATGAAAATGCTGGAAGCTGGAGCGAGCGAACGGCAGTGCGGGGATACCAACTGCTGCAGGAAATTACTTATAAAGTTATACAGGCGGGTACTTAGGAACGGACTGCCATACCTCGTATTATATTAAAATTCGGGTTAAATATAACGGCGCGTAATAACGAAGGCGCGCGCTGCTTAGTGACGCTCGTGGAAACGTCGCGCGGCTTCACCAGCGCGTCGGCTCGAGGTACAGTACAGCACCGTATGCAGTTACCTTTATTATTACTGTATAATTGTAATAATTTGTTTCTTTATTTATTTCCTAACTTACCTAGTAATTCAACTTAAAGACAGACTTAGGGAACGGAACTTTTTCGTAACCTGGGGACTGCCTGTACAGTCCCGAGATGCGGAGCGGAAGAGCTATTTTCCTGCAGAAAGCTGGAACGCATAATGCCTACATCAGGGCTCTTGACCTGGGGATGTGGATAAGGAGGTGCACCTTCGCCTTTACTGCTGTTTACTTCTCACTCTACATTGCTGATGTTCCATCAGGTCTTCACGAGGTTGGCTGAGGATGCAGCGCACCATTTAGTCCAATTAAACGCGCATCGTGGATCGTAACTCCGAGCTAATGATGAGTGCAGAGGGAAAAAAAACAGGCATGGCTTTGAGAGGTGTTGCAGCGGTGCTCTGCATGAATAAATTAATCAGACGGCTACTGAGAGGAATGAATCATAGCGAATACTGAATTCCCATAAATGGGAAAGGGAGAAAGAGGAGGCTTCTATATAAATACACTACACAAACTGAAAGAAAAATGAACAAATAAAGTTATACAGACATTTAATTCCCTTTTGGCCCTATTGACATCTATTTCCCCATTTTCTGTATTTCCTAGATTATAGCATACACGTAAGTATTTTACATCCAGACACGGACAGAATTTGCCCATGTGTGCCCTTTTACCTGACAGGTGGTCCCCTGTGACAGTGTGACTCCCGGTCTCTTCAGAACATGGAACTATTTTTTATTCTCCAAGTTCAACATAAGCATTATGGATCATGATAGAGATGTGAGGGTATTTCACAGGCAGACACAACCAAATCATCTTCTCCATGCTGAACTGTGAATATCAACAGCAACTCAGTTTCAGATCTATGCACCGTTAATCACACCCAATGATCTTTTCATTGCAATGTCGGGTAGGTACATACTCACAACACACCCTGACAAACGCTGTGCATGATCCGCAGCTGTCATGCTCCAAAGCTTGAAGCGAGTTCATGCCTGTGATTCTGGAGGTCTACAGTTGACATAGAGTTTACGTTCAGTCTACGACTTTTTTGTGGCAGTCTATGTACAGATTCCAAGTCCTCGTTCTCCGGTTCTCAGCCACAATCCCAAAAAAAATGAAATGACTGTAAAATTTCAGTATTTCACACAATACTCTCAGTTACACAAAATTGTTTTATTTTTATCCTATGTACTGTAATACATTTTAATCACATACGACTTTAGATGTGTTTGTGTTATTTGCTTGTGCCTGTAACTTCCTGGATAAGCTATGGACCCCCATGACCTGGCATAGCACAATTGGGTATGCAAAATTAATCAATTAATGTATTATTTCACATACACTCACCTAAAGGATTATTAGGAACACCTGTTCAATTTCTCATTAATGCAATTATCTAATCAACCAATCAC
>JAAGVU020000044.1:5981419-5995679 GCA_011763525.2 Mormyrus iriodes | reverse complement strand
CCACGTAGAATTAAGGCAGTTCTGAAGGCGAAAGGGGGTCAAACACCATATTAGTATGGTGTTCCTAATAATCCTTTTGGTGAGTGTATAATTAGTTAGCCTCTATATAATGCCAAATGAGCAATAAAGTATTTGACTGTAATCTTTTTTTTTTTTTTTACTTTAACTACCAATGCCATTCGGAACATAATACAACTATATTGTGGTTAAATACTAGGTAACAAGAAATTACTATTTAGCTAGTGAGGATGTGAACTAATACAAGTATAAGAGACTTCAATTGTCATATTTTACCATTTGTTCATAGTGTAGCCCTTTGTATTGTATGTACATCACTACATTTTTGTGTGCCTTTTAAATTATCATGTGAGACTCTAAAGGGAACCAATCGTGGTCTTTAAGATATTTTAAATGATCTAAGCATATTCAGCAACTGCATAGTTTATAGATTGGCAGGCATGCTAATTATGTAGGACAGCTTCTGCAAAGCTTAATCCGGCAGTTTGAAATGTTTCCCCCGATCAGCTGACCTGGACAAGTAATCTGTGCGTCACATTGTGTACTATGGACTTAGGATGCAGCGCTACGCACAGAACACAGCAGGTGGGAAAACTCAATTGAAGAAAAAAAAATCAGCCGCATGGAAATATTGGCTGTTGTCAGCGAGGGCTAAGGCTAACAGCTAATGAGAGCTGATAACGCTTTTCAGATGGATAAACCAGCCTGCAGGTGACAGGACGTTTACATGGCCAGCCCTCGGCACTGCACAGAGGCACTAATTTAGCCTCATTTTTACTGATGAATAGCTTGCTCGACCTTCTGTCTCTTAAGGTCAACAGACTGCACCTGAAAAGTTTAAACAAGACAAGACAAGGTGGCTGGAATGGAATAACCTGCCATGCAGCCAATCACAAAGATGGTCTTTGAATGTGAGAGGGGGGCTAGGGTAATTACAGCAAGACAGCAGCTTTCAGTGGACCTCTCCTCACCATATTTCATATCTGTGAAATAAAGTTTTGACAATGTATGTTTGACAGCAAAACAACAGGCTCACCACAGAGGAGTGCTAGCCTTACTGCTCTTTGCTGTCAACCAAATATTTCTTGCTTTCTTGTATCAGGTTTGGTTGTATTTAGGTTCCTGTGATAGCCTTATGTCTTCCAAGTTGTGGATTTCTATCCTGTCCAGCACTTAGTGTGGAGTTTGCGTAGATTTCCTCTGACAGTGCAGTGATGTATCTATACCTGGCATCTCTGTAACGCCATTAGTGTGTGTGCTCCCTGTTAGAGGTTACAGAAAACAGATGGATGTTAGCTTGCTATAGTAGCTTTAGTACGTGGAGCCATACATTTCCTGTTATATACCTTCACTGGCATAGAAAATATTCCATATTAAATATTACAGAACTGCATAGGAGAAAAAAAATAGGGATCTTCTGTTTCAACCTTTTGATAGTCTGAAAAACATGAAGAAATTAGGAATTACAGTTTTAAATTACACATTATACAAATTCTTTCTTGAGAATAATAAAACAATACACAAGTTTCACACTGTCCCTTCTTGAAATGCATTGCTCTTATTTTAGAAGGAATGCGTTGCAGGAGTCTAAAGCAATTAGCCCTACACTACACTAAGTTCATGTTAGCGTGGAGTTTGCTGATTGTTGTTGTGGCACAAATAATTTACACATTTGTGCATGTACATTGTGCAGACATGCACACTTTTTTGGGGGGATGGGGGGGGGAGGTATCCTCTACTTTCCAGCCCGGAAAGTCACAAGCTATTTCCTGGGTCATTTCCAATACGCTTGTTGCATTTGAGTGTTACCAGAAAAATGACTATCTTTCGGGCAAAATTACTTGCAGATACCTCCATTTCAAAAGAGCATAAAAAGCTGAAACCTATTGCAGATGCACTGAGTATAGAAAGCACTGCTTCATGATTTTATCTTTATATTTCCATTCATCTAACTGTGCAGGCAATTCTTTATGTTATATAATATCTTACGCAAGGATGGTTTCACGTGTAGCCTGTGCTTCAGCAGACAATAAAAGAGGTCTTAGTGTGCAGTAACACCGACCCTGGGCTCAATACGCTGTTATTTTCATCTGTCTGGAGAGTAATTTGTATCCCATTGCTGTTCCAATGGCTGACTCTGATTCGGCTCTCGTTATTTTTAAGCATGCTGTTTACTGTGTCATCTTCCTCAAAGGGAGGCACTGACCAGCCGCGCTGCCGCTACAACAGGACCTGCAGGATCAGTCTGGCCAATGACCCTCTGGAAGGTAACAACTAATAAATTAATCAAATAATCAAAATCATACATAACGGCATATGTCTAGAGTGTATGCTGCACTGCTTAGAATAGGATTCATGCCACCCCACAGCGCAATAAGAGGTTATAATGTGGATGTATGGAAATCTATACTTCTGCATTAATTTTTTCCAGACTAGAATTGTGGCACATTTCTGGTCTGCTTGCAGTTATGGTGGGCTTGAGTTTCAGGATCTGTTAAAAATGTGTCCTCCTAAGTAGGAATTGAGAATGGTGAGTCACTCCAAAATGACCTAAAATGAATTCCCCTTACTATTTACCCAATATTATTATTATGATTAAGGCTTCCCATAAAGTAATGAACCACCTACATACTTTATGGGTCTAACTGAAGGATGGGTTCCTCAATGAGATGCACCAAGTTTAATTTCTTGCCTTAAAGTGGTAACTACTATATTTTCCTCCTATTAAGGCAATTTTTCAGCCCAGTCCTAAGGGATCCCCAGACAGTCCATGGTTTTTGCTTATTCCCAGCTCCAAGCACACCTGAACCAAATAGTGAAGAACACCTGGTACAGGTGTGCTGGGAGCTGAGAGGGTGTAAAAATGCTGGCTGTTTGGAGTCCCTGAGGATCGGGTTGAGAAACACTGTAGGGATACAACACTGATCGTACAGAACAGATTACGTGAATTGGTTTCCAGTTACGCAGCCAATTCCTGATCAAGAAACAAGTGTTTCCGACAAAGGACTGAGTGTGTGCCTGAAGGACACCAACCTGGTCGGGTAGCTCGCTTTTTATTGACCTTTGTAGGCATATCAAACCAGCTTAAGCTGGCTACTGTCAGCAAGTCAAAAAATGTGCATGAAAGAAGTGAATCAAGCTGTTTGGAGGTAAATCTGTGTTTCCGTGGAAACGGAATCATTAAATGATATGGGGAAGGAGATAAGAATCTCACAATGGATGTAGCTCCAGGTCAAAAAAATAGCTAATAACAATTCGAGATAACTGTATGATATTATAAATTCTGCTAGTTCCCAGATGTAATTGGCATGTCATCAAAAGGCAACAGGACACACTCCCTATCACTTTCACTATCTTTTGAATATGTAATAATCTCACTGATTACCATACATCATTCCGGTCATAGGAAAAAGTAGAAAAAAAACACTTTCAGTTCCTGAAATATGTGACGCAAATTACATTTGATCCAGAATTTTTCATTTAAAGCCGAAAGTATAAGTTCAGGCGGGAACATTGGAGGACGTGTGTAGTCATGGAATATGATTCTTGTTAAACTGAGATACTGAAATCTCAAAGTCATAGGTGTCATAAGTATGACTGACTTAGTAACGATGGGCCTACAAGAGAAATAAAAGTATTCCACATCAGCACCACAACCAATTAATAAACAAGCAAGGCAAAAAACGTCCACCTCCAGCATCAGCATCATAATCATCATCGTCGTCTCTAGGTTACAAGATAAAGGTGTGCGTCCTTAACCACAATACTGTCTGCCGCATGTAGAGTCTTAGTCAGTCATAATATTTTGCTTAATTTATAAAACTTTGTCTGCAACTACTTTATGAAAACATTAACGAAGCTAAATACATAGAAATTAGTGTTTCAGTATTACTTATATTACAAAATTAAGACATTACAGTGTGCCATCCATCCATCCATCCAAAATTCATCCATTCATGAATCCGAAGTCATCTTAATTTTGTTCAATTACAAATTAATTAAACAATTTTATGAACAAACTTTTGAGACCTTTTCTGACACCAAAAAGCCAATCCTTGCCTTGCCATTTTCTCTAGATGACACATAAATCAGCCAGCTGATAACCATTCAAGCAAATAAAAGGCTTGAGATACTACCGATGCAATGTCCGTCATCTTCCAATAGCGTTTTTACTCATTCTAGCCTAGCGAACAAAAAGTCACATTTAGCTACTAACAGCAAACATCATGTCGTCAATGTGTGAGCCACAAGGCATTGTGAAAGCTTACGCTCACAGTCTGAGGGGGAGTTCAGCTGCAGCAGTGCTGAGCGAGTCCAGAGCAAATCAAATGGCCCTATTAACGTATCCCACTATAAAACTGCATGAAATTGTAAGAGCCTGAGGGCCATAATGCCAAGTCAGCCATCAAGACTGTTAGAAAAATGCCTGCTTACTCCTATCTAAATTAATTACAATTCCTTGAACGGGATGGGTTTATAAATTGATTTAGATAATGTTTTCCATACCAGAGCTTATTATTATTTTTTTTTAGAGAACACCACAACAAATGACCCTGATAATACAGATATAAGAATGACTCTAAAATCCACCCATCTCCCACATACAGTAGCTGATCCATGAGAGGCTCTCAGGATGCGCAGAGCAGAGCAGGCAGACACACACACACATTATGGCCATTTCAGGACACCTACACCTAACCATATGTTTATGGCGTGTGGGAAGGAGCAGAGGAAGCACGTGTATACACATACGCACAGTGCCAGGGATAGGCATTGAACCTGTAGCCTTAGTAATGATAATGGTGGTGATGATGATGACGATGATGAGCTGCCATCCCATCCAGGGGATCTCAGCCTTGTTCCCTGTGCTTCCTGGGACTGCCCCTCCCCCCATAGCCTCGTTGTCCAATAGCAGATAGAACAAGGGTGGATAGATGATAACAGCAAATACATCCCACCCAAGGCAGTCCCTGCCATTCCCTGGGATAGGCTCCACAATCCTGTAGCGGATAAACATTTAGTGAAGATGGGATTGATAGATAATAATAGGTAATAATTATTTTGATTTGTTTTGATCTGCTTGAATTATGTCTAAGAAATGTATTATCCACAAGGCTGTAATCCACAGACTACAATACACAGTTAGATGAGAAACTTTCATTATGTACAAATTGCACACAAAACATATTGGGATTAAGTTGAAATTACCAATTTTCATTCCTAAGGAATCCCCCCCCCCCGCCAGGATTTTTACTGTTCACTAATGAGTGCCTGTGATGATGGGCTGGGCAAGCGCTGCACTGCAGCCACTCTGTGAGCGAGATTTTCCCCTTATAGCAACCGTCCCCCTGTTGGTTGGATGGCCACCAGGTCTCACAGTGTTGCATAGAAACAGAAGGGAGGCGTGCAAAGCTGGAACCAGGAAAAAAGCTCCCCAGATGCTTCTAGGCAGAGGAACCAGGACAGGAGAACCGGAATGATGCAAGGGTCAAGAAATCAGAGATCAAATCCCAAAAACATCAATCAGGACCGTTGGGACAGCAATGATAAATAAAGCCTAGGAGCAGGACTAAGCGAGGTAACAAAATAGGAATCATAGAGCCTATTAAGATACCAGACAAGACTTGAGGCTTGAGAGAAGGGAGCAAGAACCAAGCTCTGAATCCAGGCTGTTTAAGTACACAGCCAAACTCATTAACAGGCAGCATTTCTAAGTTGGGACCTAGATTGCACAGGTCATCCCATACGACCTCAGCCATATTCCCCTAGACCCCCTTGCAGGACAGGAAATGACATAACAAGTGATTTTACATTACAATACACAGTGAGAGTTTAGTGCGCCAAAGCCAAAGGAAGACTGCTTGTAAACAGCGGTGCCAGATGGAGAAAAACGGCAAGCTGCAACCTCTGGGACAATTGCCGTGCCGCTGGAGTCCGACAGGCTCATGTCGTTACAGAACCCCCCCCCTCCTCCTGCGACAGTAATCTTCTGCCGTCTCAAGCAGTCACACTTTATGGAGAATGGCCTTCTGATGTCTGTCCCTAACATCCCCGAGATTCGTTCCATTTCTCGCAGCAATTTAGCATCTTAACACAGAGTCCCGAATAAGCTTGCACACTCAGAGTGAAAGAGTAAGTAAATAAAAAAAATTTTACAAAATGAAATATTTAAATGATGCTGTCGATTATGGATTACCGCTTTTCTTGACTCTTTTAGTACCTCACATTTAATGATGAAAAAGCTGAATTACCATAATAATAATAATGGTAATTCTGATTTAAAAAAATTAATAGCGGAGACTATTGGGGACTTAATCCTTAAATCCCCAGAGTTGTCACAGAATTAGAATTGAGCATGTCTGTATTAAACAAGGCAAACGTTAATACAGTCAGTGAACACACATATCTGTACCTAGCGTTGCATTTACAGTAATTCTCACCTGTCACCATGCACTGAAATACATAAACGGCCTTTAAATCATGTCAAACGTTCTCTGTGCTTCCTGGCTAGAAAGTCTACGGGCTCGTGTCCATAGTGACAGAGTCTGTTCAGACATCATCATGCTTGTGTGCTAATCAGAGGCTTGTCCCAAACACTCAAGTTGCCAAGTCAACACAGTCCTGCTTAACACCGTTTATAGGGCTTTCTCCATCACCCTATTTAACCTTTCTGAAGTCTGCCCTTGCAGCTATGGTGATCTTAAAATACAGCTATTAAAATAGAAATTCAACAGAAGAAGGACTTTTTCAGAAGAGGTGTGGGGTTTCCACGTTCCAGGTGCAGAAGGGTGGTTTCCATAGCCCTGTTTATATTATGGCTTGAAGTTATGTTAATTAACGTATTCAATAGTTAAATACATTTATCCCCATAGCACAAAATAAATGCATAATAAAAGATACTTTCTTTTTGCATGTTTTAATTAAATCTTTTCTAATTACTTTAACCAGAATTTAGCTCAGTATCTCCTCCAGGGACTAACACCAGTATCAAAAATAACTTGCTGGCTGCAGCAAAGCTGAGTAGAGAGTCCAGGGCCAGCATGGCACAGACAGCGAAAGCCCAGCATGGGCCTGAGTAATTTTATTGGCTAGTTGAAAAGGAGTGAGAGGCAGGGGCACGGCCCAGCACCCACCCGGCGTCGCTGAACAGGAGGGAGTCTGCTCTAGTCCCTCCCATCAGGTCAGTGCAAGTGCCCCTCCTACATAAATGGCAAGAACCACACTGGAAAATCACGTGAGGGAATTGGCACACTCCTGCCCTCATTTGGCTTTTATTATAAGCAGAGCCAAGCCAATGATGGCCCCCCCTTACCAGTTTCTGCTATTGCCACCCACCCTGGTGGACTGCTGCCCACCAGGGGACCCCCAAGACACCATTCAAAAACTGATGCCCGCGCAACATACCCAAACGCCCAGCCCAGCATGGTACCCCAGTAACGCCGCTGGTGTACCCTGGTGAAAATCTTGAAAGAAATTCATCTTAGCACAACACTTATAATAAGAATCTATTAATTTTGTTCAAACATTCTATTGCATGACACCACCCCTCAGCACCCCTCTCCGACTCAGCAGCTGAAAGCATCTAGGTGAGCAATCAGAAGAGAAGGATCAGTCATCAAGCAGGTTATTAAGCCCTCGACTGGGTCATGCATTTATCACCTCCACTGCAAGAGCACCTGCTACAGGGCAAAAGTAGAACAAGGGGCTTAGCAATGCACTTTACAATTTAAGGTTGGAGAGAACATGGAAATGTGTGTCTGGAGAGGCAGGGCTGTCCTGCGATCGATACACAATAAGCTAAACACTTAAATGAAAGCCCCTTTGCCTACATTTCCTGGCTGCCATTTCATGACCTTTACGTTTAGCCCTAAATGTCAGGCACTAAGAGCAAGGATAACCTGATGTTTGTTGTTCTCTGCAGCGGGGGGCTCAGGAATGACAATCCCTCAGGTGTGAACTGTGTGCACTTTTACGACACCCGAATACAATCAGTGAGATAACAACAATCCATGAAAACTTGAATAGGGCTTGTCTTCATTTACCTCCTTCCTAGGTGATATAGCATCTCAGCAGTCTCCTTAAATTAGCCTAAAAGTGTGTCATACAGTAAGTAAAACATATTACAGCCTCTCCCCTCATTACAATGGGGATACGTTCTAATAAACCTACCGTGCAGGTAAAATGTCATAAGGTGAAAGTGCATTTTAATACAGTACACCTAACCTAACAAACATCATGGCATAGACTATAGCCTTCCTTAAACATGCTTAGATCACTTAGAACGCTTACTTTTTAAAATAAAATTGAGCTAATGATCATGCACAATCATATTGAAAACAACATCCAAATTCATCACTATAGGCCTCTCACGCTGAGATCCCTAAACCTACGCTACCATACAGTACTGCTACACCTGTACCACCACCTTGTCTATTTCAGGGATGATGAGGATGGTCCCTTTGCCCTTGAGATGACCTGAAAGTACCGGTTCCTGGTTCTGTACAGACTGAGCCCTGCTTGGGGCGAGTCCTCGTGCTCCGTTCTAGAGTTCCTTCTCTATGTCCATGGTTTAGTTTACTAGAGGCCAGTCTCCAAGGTCTGTACCTCCTGTCCCACGACCATGGTGTTCTGTCGGTTCCAGATTTCTATATCTTGGCTAATCTGTTTTTGTTTGAAAAGCTGCTGCTTCATTGGTTAAATTATGGATCCTCTGCTATAGTAATCTCTCCATGCTGTGTCTTAGCTTTGTCTTTTTTTCCAGCAATTACTAATAATCACCAAATAATCGGCGGTGTGCCTTCAGTACGCACCCCATTAAGAAGTGCTTCACATTATCTCCCAAAATGAAAGATCATTCTGTCGGCAATTTGCAGATCAAACTCCAAAAATAGTGTTCATCACTACTAAAGGTATTAATTTTACAGTAAATATGCTCTCATTTATGGTTCAGAATTGCACTGGGGTTGATAATAAAAGTAGAAATGGGATTCAAATGGCATCCCCCCCCAGGTAATATCTCGTCAGCGGCATCCTTTCAATTCATGATCGTGAATCAGAAAACCATGCTTAGAACAATTACAGGGCCCACAAATAGCCAACAAATTAGATTACAGAAAACAAATTCGACTTGTACGCAGTCCCTGTGCGACTGGCAGCTTCTTCACAAGCTTTCTGAAAACATGCCCAGTTTCAGCTCAAAATGACTGTCTGTATGAGAAAGGTCCTGCATAAAGTGTCTTTGATCGAATTATTATTTCCAGTATACCTTGTGAGAAGAGTCATATGTACAGCTGGTGCATGTGGCTGTTCCTGTGCCACTCCCACTCTCCCCAGTGTCAGGCACACCAGCTCCCAGTTACTGATTCTTGGTCTAAGGGCCCCAGTGTCACTCCCATTAGCCCAGTGGCTCTGTCACACTCTCCCCAATGTCAGGCAAACCGCTGTGCTCCAGGCTACGCTGGCCTAATGACACAGAGCCCACAGGCACGATCAGGGAGCGCACATGAGCCTGCTTTGCATTCGCATCAGTGCTATTCAAAAAATGTGGTTACAGCCACGCATCGATAATGAGACACATCATTTACCGTAACTCATCCAAAGTCATCCAGTGGTGTTTGTGCCTGCAAATATACTCATCCTACAGCACCTAGAAACTCCTGAACGCATGACTCTCCATTTGCCCGTCATTAGCAGTCAAACGGGCTGCCTTTCTAGAATTTAAAAAATTCTATGATTAACTGACCAGTTCATTTCAACATTTGCAACATCATCATCATTTGAGTCATCATTCAAAAAAAGAAAAACGCTAGTGATCACAGTTTTGTAAATTCATTTCCGAAATGCGTCGAACACAATGATTTCCTAGCACTTCCTAGCACACTTTACCGTCTGGATCCAGAGCTACTTTTTAAAACCTAAATGCAAAACAGTCAAGATGTTACGACGGAAATACACAGCAGAAAGAACAATTTGTTCCACTGTGCGCTTCCAAAACAAAACAATAAATTTATCGTATTATGTCGCCATCCTTGGTGAACGCCGAGCTTCTCTGCAGGCTGCTATTCACTGCAGATCAACACGGACTCATAAACAGATACAAGTTTTAGCCTTTCCACCAAAACAATGCAGACTGGTTAACCTGATTCTAAATTCTTTGGAGAATGGGAAACAAACACTAAAAATGTACCAGGCAAAGTGCCAAAGACCAATAAACAGGCAGAAATTTCAAAGCGAATCAATACCAAATGCTACATGTCCTTGAAAACAGAAAATAATAAGCAGTAAACAACAGTTATGTTATGTGAAGCTAGCAAACTTCAGCCCAACATACCCAGCCCTAAGCCCTAAACACAGATAAGCACCATGAGCATCAACCCGATATCAGATGGAGAAAAATTCACCTCCGCAGAAAAGAGCAGACAAGAGACCAGAGAAATACAAAGAGTGTGGCTGCATGGGTGCAGCAAAAGGAGGAAGGTGAAGAAGAGATGTAAGTGGGACAATGTGGGACGTGGGAGCAACAAGTGGCTTTATGTTGCGGGGTGGGGGGGGGTCGCATGACATCACTCCCGAATCCTGGAAGTGTCACCCTGCCTGGCAGAACTTCAGTCAAGCGGCAGAGGAGGGAGGCAGGCAGCTGCAGACACAGCTGGGGGAAAAGAGAAGGCGTGTACTGGGGAGAGCAGGGCCTCACAGCAAGATTCAGAAGAGGAGACAGGAGTGGGGGAGAAGAGAAGGTGTGTTCAGGGGAGAGCAGGGCCACACAGCAGGAGTCAGAGGAGGAGACAGGAGTGGGGGAGAGGAGAAGGTATGTACCTGAGAGAGCAGGGTCAAACAGCAAGAGTCAGAGGAGGAGACAGGAGGGGGTGGGAGAAGATGGCGTGTCCTGCGGAGGGAGAGAGAGGATGCAGGACTTTGCAGTGTGAGGGAAGCATGAATGCTGGGTACAGCTGTCAAGGAGGGGCACTTTCTTCCTGAGGGGAGGGGGAAGAATTAGCATCGAAGCAGCTATAACTTAGTCTGTCCTGTTCACGTTCACCCCTAGTAACCTCGGTTACTAGTGTCCGACATGACTCGAATTTAGTTACCCTCTAAATCCAGCACCGCTTAGATTTTTGCTTTGTTCTGCTCCCCATCCATCACCGTGAAGGAGAAGTATTTACCTCAGTAAATCAGTGTCTGGCTGCCAAAGCTCCGCATCTGCATCTCGCGCTCGGCGAGCCCTGCGTTCCGGAGAAGCCGGCGCCTGCTGCAGCACGTCGCAGTCTGTCTGTGCCGCTCTCCCAGTAGAGTAAACATCCCCTGCAGAGCGATGCCGTGAAAAGGGACCGGGTCACCGAGGGTGTGCAGGGGGCGGGGAGCAGGCATGGGGGGTGTAGCTGCTGGATAAGCAGGGCTGCGCTTGAGCAACATGTAAAACGCCGGGTTTCTTGCAGACGTAAGAAGCCAGATGGGAAACGAAATCCAGGGAGAGCGTCTGGGGCCTGTTTCTGGAGATACTCAAGGCAAGATGACAAACTGATGGAGGGGAGACAGAAGCAGCCTAGTTTAGAAAAAGAGATTGAGCAGGACTGAAGCGGCCTGCACCCCCAAGCCCTGTCTTCATATTATGTCTCTCCTTGGCCTGCCTTCACTGACTCACAGGTCCCCTTTTCTTTCCCCCCTTTGAATCTTTCAGTTTTCCCATTTCTCCACCAGAGGCACCGGACCCATGGAAGCCATCAATTATTAAACTTAAATACACGAGTGTGTGTTTGTCAAAGGGAGGGGGCAATTTAGCGATAATGAAGGCAGTTTCTTCAGGAAGAGAGCGGCATTCGGCTTAGGGAATACTCTGACCATAGAGAACACGGAAACCTGTCCCGTCAGCTCCCATCGCGATCAGCGTTCCTGCTCATGACGGCAGATGCCGGGAATGGGAAGCGGATGGGCAGGGGCCTTAATCCGCCTTTTTCATACCACGGTACAGAAGGTGTCCCTGTCTGCGGTGCGGAGCCCGGCTCCCCCGATGGGAGGTTGTCTAATAAAGCGACTTTCATGGCAGTTTGTTAATGACTCTGTGTGGGACTGGACCAGGTTTGATAAGTGTCAGCCTTAGTTTGGCTGCCCGGGGAGAGCAGGGGGGTCTTTCTGCTTTTTCACTGCTGGACACACAGAGGCGTGTTCTTACACTGTCCAGCAGTGTGTCCCACGGTACTGCGGTACCTCAGCAGGCTTCACACTCAGCCCGGGAGCCTTTTGCAGACTACTTGGAGACAGCGTGTAATTCAAGGCACAAGCCCAATACGACATCAGACACATAACTCCGCCATTTCAATCCGCTTTCGGTATTTTGGTATTTGCAACCACTTTAAAGTTTCATATAATATCTGTAAGTATGACATTGCATAAATGCATTTCATTGATTTTATAATTACATATTTTTAATATGATTTTAACTATAACCTTAACCCCAGTTAGACTAGAAATGTAAAACACATTAAAATTTTTCCTGACTTATGAGTCAGTCTGAAACTCAGGCAATCATGATTCCCAACATATTAAAAAGTTTAACATAATACTTTATGTCGAATACAATTTCAAAATGATTTGACTAGGTTTAGCTTTCGGAAGCCTGGGATAATTGCTAGTGTGTCCCCCTTGTATATGAAGTAATCATTTATTGTTTACTTATTAGAAATACTAGCATTTACAAGGCCAGCAAAAAAAATTGACTTAACAAGAAAATAAGTAAAACCAGAGGTATCATCCATTATCCAAAGATAACATCTGAAACATCCGAGATCCAATTACATTATCTAGGGTGAAAATGTAAGCTTAGCAAAGTCAAGAGAATTTCATATATACAGGAACTTTAATTGTGACACTGGTGAAGGAAAAGATTAAACAGGAGGGGAATGAACAAACTGATAATGCACAATTATAGCTGGATTATTGTATGTAAAGAAGCAGGCCTTCACGCGCACTGGCGGAGTGTGATGTGAAGAGGAGAGGAACGCCTTCGCTCAGGCTCCCGCCCCTCTGTGCTCAAACCCAGGGGCCAGCAGCCAGTCTCAGATTAATGTCTGTGCTTATTACTCTTTGTCTGCTTCCTTCTTCACAGCTCAGGTCTTCGGAATATGGCCGCTCAGTATCTGTAATTTCACTGACTAAAAATTTTTTAATGTAATTTTCCAGACCAGCAAACAGGCATGTCTCCTCCGTTCTTACACATATCCTACACAGCCGGCGGCCCGGAGAAGGGTGAGGTGACACGGCCCTCGCTGCTGACTCAGGACTTGTCTAAGCCCGTTCCCAAAACCCCCTGCCACTTGTCAGATGGAGCAAAAATACAGCCAGCGTCCGAGCGAGGCCAAGGGCCCGCACGTGCACGTGTGTATGTGCGTGTGTATGCATGTGTGTGTGTGCGTGTGTATGCATGTGTGTGTGTGGTATGGGTACACAGACACTTGCAGACAGAGAATTATTGTTACCCAAATTCAAAAATAAATCTTAAAACCTCAGTAGCGCTTAAAAGAAATCACTTGCCTTAAACAGAAATCAGTATAAAAATATATACTTGATAGCACTTGTGATTTTAAAAGGATTATTTCAAGGACATGCCAAATATTACTTTAAGTATTAATATTACTTCATTATTTTTTATTACCTTTTTTGCCATCATACCATTTCTGAAGCCAATACAGAGCTGATAAATGCCATCCATCTATCCATCCATCTATCCATCCATCTTCTATATCGGCTCATCCTGTGCAGGGATGTGGTGAGCCTGGAGCCTACCCAGGGAAGCACGGGGCACAGGGCTGGGGACGCTGGACAAGGCAAGAGACCCCAATTTACCTAAACCGCGTACCTTCGGAGAACTGGAGGAAGCAGGTACAGCAGAGGTGGGTAGTTCAGGTCTAAATAGTAATAATCCAGACCAAGATTTTCTTTCAACCAGCCAGTTAAGCACAGAGTATCTAACATAAACCCAGGAGAAGTTAAAGAGCCTGAGTTGATACCCATGGAAAAATCCCAGCCCAGGATCTAGCAAGCATTATTTCAGAAATGCAGTTTTCACATGCATAATTACTTACTTTGTTAGCATTTAATCGATGGTAACGGTGATGGCAGTTCACAAGATAAATATAAATGTTTCATTCACTTCCACTGGCTGTCATATTTACAGGTGGAGTTAAAAAATAACATTAGACTCTCTAAGAGGAATGTAGAAAGGAAAATTGCATTGGAGGCTAAGGAT
>JAAGVU020000044.1:5963674-5980970 GCA_011763525.2 Mormyrus iriodes | reverse complement strand
AGGCTAAATGGTATAGCCCACTACACACCTAGGCTAAATGGTATAGCTCACTACACACCTAGGCTAAATGGTATAGCCCACTACACACCTAGGCTAAACGGTATAGCCTAAATAACAATAAATTTTCATTCGCAAAGATTATATACTGTATATAACTGTGTATGCTATACTTTTACACCACTGATAAGTGTGTTTACACCAGCATCACTGCTATGTCTGCTATGACGTTATGACAGTTTCACCTTCACAAGGCGATAGAAAATTTTCAGCTCTGTTACAATCTTAAGGGACCACTGTCGTATATGCGGTCCATCATTGACCAAAATATCCTTAGGCGGTACATAACTGTGCAAGTATATCTACTACGGTCTGTGGTTGAATGAGGTTTGACAATCAGCACTTCAATGTGTGAGATTTCAGAATAATATGAGGACACCAACAGATTCTAAGAGGGCAAAGAGTCACTGTGCGAATTGCAGGTGCATCGGTCACGAAACCTGCATCACGATTTAATGCTTCAGTGGCTGCAGTATCAGAGACCATGATAGCAGACAGTAAACACGAACAAACCACATCAGAAAAGCGCAAGTCACAAGTCAAAGCTCACTGACAGGGAGAGACGGACATTTAAGGGCCTCACACCATGAAATACACATGTAAAATTACCACAAAATTGAATCAGCAGTTCCGTGAACCAGTCTCGACAAAAGAAAAAAATACATTACATTGTGACACAAAGCTGGAATTTATAGCAGAGCTGCCATTCGGAATTCAAGGCCTCTCCAAAAATACGGATAACCTGGTGTGAGGAGCCCAGGACATCTGAACACCGGAAAAGATAGTCTGGTCTGATAAGTCATCTTTTACCCATTTCTCCTATGGCATTTTCTAGTCAATAGATCTAAACCTTCATGAGAAGTTCTGTAGCTCCTACATTCCTCAGAGAACTGGAGAATCTTCTTCTTGTCCACTGGTCTGATATCCCATTATACATAGATCAAAACAGCAGTCCAAGGAGAACTGAAACTATTCTGAAGGCAAAGGGTGGACCTGCTCCTCATTAGGACCTAGGTATTAATAAGCTGTTAGGTATTACATGCATATATAGTATAATAATTGCCTGGCAGAGATATTTTGTTATATATTTATATTATATATAAATTTCTATATATTTCTATATACATATTTCTATTTTTTTTTTTGGACTAATTGTTTTTTCAGCTCTCTTATACACAGATGGTCCTGACCACTCCTCACATGTTCCTCTTGTACTTTCCAGTGGCAGCTGTCAGGACCACAAGGCACTGTTTAATCAAAACGTCTCCCTTTCCCCTAAGAGGCCACAAATTGAATGCCCGGCCTTGCACTTCCTGTGACCACATCGGCCCATGTCGCCGGCAGTGCCCATGCCTGACGTTCATCTCTCTGCAGAGTGGCCTTTTATACTGAAAATGCTAACCGCACTCGATACTGTCGGGCGACAGCTATGTGGCTTGCTCTCCTCTGGCACGAACTGATCACTTGCCGACATCTAACATATGCAGCAGCATCCATATCCTGCCCATATTATGCCACCGCCCCCCCCCCCCCCAAGGAAAAGCAATGTAAATCGTGCAGCTTCCAATTTACAGTCAACGGCAAATGAACAACAGTTGGGATTCTTCCCACACCAGGTGAGCCATTCAGAGTCCAAAACACCTCACAGGTCACAAAGCAGCACAGAGGCTTGACAAAGCCAGAGAATGATGGTTTATGCCAATAAGTGTTTCAAAATATTTTCAAAATCGAGCACCATGTTTCTAAAAACAAATAGCATGACTTTGAGCTCCCAGGTTGAAATCTTTACATTATCATTATAAATACTGATATACATTCTGCATTATACATTCCACATTGAACTTACATCTAAAAGTCAGCAGTAGTTTGATTTTCAGAGGTTTGGGCTTAATATTTGTGTGTCTTCTTGGATTTCTTAGAAATGCCTTTCCAGGAAATGACGAATGCCCGTCAAATACGATGTCCTATCCTGATGGAAAGTTTAGCGGATGAAGAAACGTTGCTCTTTGCTGAAGGCTAGATGGGAGTCTCAGAGCCCGTAACTGTCCTTTGTTTGGCTAAAGCCTGGCATGAGAGGTCTGAACAGCAGTTCACCACTGAAGGACTATCCTAACAAGCCGCTCGAGGCCAGGTGAATGAGCGAATATTCAGAGCACAGCTACTGGCTATGCACAAAATATTTATGTTGATAAATCAGTATGAATAAAACCTAAATGAAGCTGACAGAAAAGTGGACTTTCCTTTCCATTGTCTATTCAGACTGCAGTGTCCACCCTCCTTTTTAAAGATTTCTTTCAGTTAATCCAGAAGTGTAAAATTACATTTGCCCAAGTGTAATTGTTAAGTGGACTACAGTTGGGCCTCTTTGTCCACAGGGGATTGCACATCCTCCCACATACTTTAAATCCTCTCTAGATAATTTATAATATGTAACACAATGTAAATGCTATGTAAATAGTTGTTATATTGTATTCTTTAGGGAATAATGACATAAAAAATTCTGTACATGTTCAGTACAGATGCAATCATCGTAGTACATATAGAAAATATTATGATAAGCAGAGGAGATATAAACTGATTTTTCTCTCTTTCCCTCTCTCTCTCTCGCACACACACACACACACTTATGTATTTATTTATTTGTTTATTTGTTTATTTTCAATCCGTAGCTGATTGAATGTGCGGATGTGCAGCCCACGGATACAGAGGGCTGACTGTATTCTTATGTATTCTGCGTATGATTTTATTCAAAATGAGTATTAAGTTATTTTGGTATCTCTTGCTTCTCGTTACCATTTTGATGTTCAGATGGATTATATTAATCTCCTGTTTCTGTGTGCTAGCAAACACAAACGCAACATATTGGCGTATTTCTGTTGAAGGCGGTAACAGGTGAATGTTACATCTATGCTATTTCACCCATCATTTTGAGTTAGTTTGGTGCTAGTTTTATTGTAAGGGATGTCACTTTAGCTTAATTATTGAGCTGCCATACTCTTGCTTGTGTCTGCAGGAAGGCGCAGGAGCCAGAAGGAACACAATTTAAAATGCCAAACTAATTAGAGGGAGACTAAGGTGAAGAAATATTGTGAACAATAAATTGTAATAACTTTGGCTCCCAAATCCGTAGCAGCATCCGGATTCTTACTGCCGAAGCAAAGTGAGAGGAAAGAAATCAAAATTAGTTACATCAGGAACAAAACAAGCTGCCTCTGCCTTCACTCTCAAGCAAGAAGTGAAATGAAAGATAAACGCAGAAACTCCCCACGCAGTTGCTGAAGTCGAGCTCTGATTATTAACCCCAGGGCAGCTCGTCTGCTGCCAGAGCTGTGTGGTGGATGCGGCCCCTGTCAGAGACTCCACAGCGGAGCGCATGCATCTACATCCACTTATGAGTCACACAAAGGAAACGTCACGTCCCTATTGTTCCTGGGGTGCCAACTATTGTCTAATCCTGCAACAAAACCCACCCAGTCCCCATGACTTCAGAGATATCAATATGTCATCAGGACTTCGGGGGAGATTAGTAAGATGGCTATTTGGCATGCTTTCTTCCGTACTTGGCACAAATTGACCACTTGCCGACATCTTACGCCAATCCTGACCTGCCTGCCCCCAACCCCAAATGATGAACAATGCAGCTGCCAATTCACAGTCAACAGCAAATGTAAATCAGTTGGGACTCCAGCCACAGGACTCCGCCCACACGAGATGAACCAATCAGAATCCAGAATATCAAAACAGGTCACAAAATGGTGTATACCAGGGGTCTCCAACTCCGGTCCTGGAGAGCTACTATCCAGCAGATTCTCTATCCTACCTGGCCTCTTATGAGTCACACCTGTTCCTGGTATTTACCTGAGAACAGGTGTGACTCATCAGAAGCCAGGTAGGACAGAATACCTACTGAATAGTAGCTCTCCAGGACCAGAGTTGGAGACCCCTGGTGTATACAATTATCATGTGTTTGGAGATCTTTTAAATCGAGGTTGAATATTACATGGAGTCTGCCACAGATACCTGACCAATGATAGACCATAGGCAACATAATGAGTCAAAGAAAATTCATTTCCATGGTATGTCTCTTTAGAGGCTATTTCAGGACTCAATCCACAAAGCTCAATTAAACCTAATAACTGGGGTCTCACAGAATTAGCTCATTTAAACTAATCTTGGACTCTGTCTGCTACTGTTTGCCCTTGCTGATGAACAGAGGAATTTGTGGAGCATGATTTTGCTGCTGGTTTTGCCTGTCTAAAGACATCGGAAGAAATTTTCTATTTTATGCTGACCTGTAAAGTTCAACTAAATGTTTCTTATTTGTGCCATACCAAAACATGCACACACACATGTCTTTATTCATATGTTTGTCCATTCATCCATTTCTATGGGAAAAACCCTAATCCCAGCAATGACAACTTTAACCCATACCCAGCCCTAACCTTAACCATAAGTAACAAAACAAAATCTTAGACTTTTAACATTTTTAGTTTTCTGGTTGCAGTCACAGATTTTTATAAAACTGAGTTTCCCCTTTTGGGTATCGAAAAAATGGTCCCACAAGGTCAAAAGAATAGGTTTTTATTACACAATGTAATATGTACATAACACACACACACACGCATGCACACACACATACACACACACACACACACACACATGGCAAAGCTGTGGGAGAAGCCAGGGAACCTGGAAGACTAGGTTTTGAGAGCTCAGCCACTGTGCCATAGCAAGTGATGCTGTGTAGCTTTGGAAGGAATAAAGGGAATGATACTGTCTGTCTGTCTGTCTATTGGGCTGCAAATAAATAATCGATTAGTCATGTGATCAGATGATCAATTCATTAAGCCGAAACACAGGGTTTAAGTAAAAGTGCAAATCACAGAATGGCATAGAAACAAAGATCCGCTGTCCCTACTGTATATAGCTTGGTAAGGATTGTACTTTATACCGCGGTACATGGTATTTTGATGGTATTTTCAAAAGCAGCATTATTCTGGCATTTTTGAATCGTGCTGATAAAATTTGCCGAGCGGACAGGAGTTCTGCTTCATTTTGTAGGCAAGATTTCAAAATACCACTGTATACCATATTACTGTAATCCCATCCAAGTCTAGTAACAACTGTAAAACTATTGGTAAAAGTTTACCCAATTAACTAAACGGGTTATATTTGTGTTTGTTGTAATACATCTGCCCTCTGCTGGTCTGGTGGAATATCACTGTACACATGCGCCGACTGCGATCGTGAGCATCCAGGGACAAATGTAGTATGTGCACAAGAGTCTGTGTGCATGGAAAAAACAGAGAAAAGTGAAGTATCCACTGGGCATAACACACCAACATTAACCTTCCTAGGTGGTGATGTCATCATACACAATTTACACGGCAAATTGCAAAAAAAGCAACCAATCTATGAAAAAATCTGTTGCCAACTATTTTTATTACTGAATATTATCTAAGTTATTGATTTGTTGTTGTAGCTCTACTATCTATAAACGGAACCAGGGAACAGCCTGTATTTTGGAAACTCATTCTTCCATCCAAACACAGGAATCTCTTTAAATTCTGTCAACAAACTAATCATGACATATTCATTGGGAGCAAAATCATGTGGCCGACTATCTCGATATCATAAACAGAGCTGTAATATTCAAAGAGGGCCTATTCCAAAATACATTCATCTTTCCCTCCGTGCAGCTATCTATCATTATTTTTTATTCAGATATGAAATAAAACATCAATTCCCTTCATAAATAAGCTACCAAATCTACATTACTGTTCAGCAAGTGGAATGGAATTGCTTGTTTAACACCATAATGTGTGTGAGGGACTTTGGCAGAAACAGGTGTTGTCAGAATTCTCCTAAGCACGTCCATATCTATCCTCAAAGCTTGGTTGGGGTCCACACCCACGAAGCCCGACACTCATGCACGTGCTTATTTACCTTTATAAATGAAGAACAAGGAACGGCAGAATGGCAGGTAGCTGAAGCAGAACCTGGAGGTGGTGTGGACTGTGAGTCTCTGAGGAGGTTCCTGAAAGAGCCTCTTCTGCTCATCTTAGGGCCAAATCACCAGCAAAGTAAGTTTTACTGATGTAAGAGCTCATACGTAATAAATCACCCAGCAGTCCAGCTTCTTTCTGCTTCACTAATATTCTTTTTTATTTACAATGCTCACAGAAAGTCTTGGCAAGCTTGCTTAATTCTGTAAAAATGTTGCAAGCTTATTGGTTTCATAACAAAAGTTGATTGACAAGCAATGCTAAAAATCTGCACATATATTTCAGACAGACATTTTCTTTTTATTAATTGTCATTTTTTTTTGACTCATCATGTTCAATTCTTGCCATTTTGCTATTAATTACAATTGTAGTCACTGGCACAAAAAGGGATACTAAACACAAATGTTTGGTGTTTTATGTCATGGCAAAGGTGTTACTAATTAAAAAACACCCAATGATGCTTGTCAAAGATCTTTTTAACTTAAACAGCTCGTATGTAGCTATAATTTGGGTTTCAGTTTATTACTACTATAAATGATTGTTTTATCTAAAACTACTGGTTGTTTTGGTAACACTTGAGGGGGAACAAGTAATGTAGTATTATGCTATTATTTATGTATTAATTATCCACAAACTAAGACACAAACTTAGCTACATACTGATTTTATGTTTGGTCAGCATTGATGAAATTTGACACGTCCTTTATCTCATGTAATCACTGTATTTGTTACTATATCTGTTCATTCTGTAAACCTGAGTGAACTATCAAATGAACTACTGACAGAAAAAAATAATGAATAACACGTTAAATACTGATCTTGTGTTTGTTCATCATTAATGAATCATGAAACATCTTTCATCCCAAGCAGTTACTATACTTTTTACTATATCTGTTAAATCTGCAAATCTTTGTAAACTACTGAAGGAACTGCTAAGGAACAACTGAAGAGACAAGTAATGAATAACACAAGCGAAATACTGATCTCATGTTCGTTAATCATTAATTAATCATGACGTATCTTTTATCCCACGCAGTTGCTATATTTGTTACTGTTGTCAGGATCGATGCCCATCTGACCCTGCCCCATGTGTCTTGTCCCCGTTTAGCCAACAGGTGTCGCTGGCCATCCTGTTCCCCCCTCTGTCATGTAGTCCCTTAGTCCCAAGTGTAATTCCCTACTCACTGGGCAGCTGTGTGTCTTAATGGGCTTAATGGGCTGAGTGGGTTGGCTATTATCCAGGCTGCCATCTTGGTTATGGGTTTGAGGCTGGCCAGAGGCAAGCCTCAACTAATTGTTATTTACTGTTTGTTGTTTTGTGTTCTCTTGGTTTAATGTGTTTTATGTATGTATTTCTGTTACAATCCCTTGTTTTCTTCCTGCTCCCTGGTTAAATTATGTTCAGTTTTTCTTCTTTTAGTTTCCCTCAGTGTTTTTATTTGTTGTATCCATTAATTGACCTCAGCTCAGTTATTTCTAATGTGATATATATTCACGTATGAATAGAGCAGTGATCATTGTTTAAACTATTGCAAATTTGTGTGGTGGTTTTTTTTTCCCCCACAATTAAGCACGCGTCCCAAGAATTTGTGAGCACTGTATTTCATTTCCCCTCTGACTTCTTTGGTGACATTTAGCCAGACTAGTGCAGAAGTAAATATTCTCAACAAGAAACGGGACAGTCCAGGGAAGTTAATGGATTTCAAAATTGAAAAATGGTAGACTGACATCCCTGCAGCTGTGCACTTAATCTGTATTTTCTGAGTAAACACCCAGCTCCCTTAAACAGTTAATGTGCAAATTGAAAGCTGCCATGGGTGAACCCAAATCCCTCTACACCGATATCCACCGTAATATTGTAATTGAATGAAGAACTCTGCAGATCTCACGGCTGTCAAGTCACAAAGCTCACTCCCCCCACTGCGGATTTGAAACACCCTGCATTTTTCAGTACGATTTAAGTAGGGAGGGGTGGGGTGGAACGATATGGAGACCAAAATCTGTGAGGAGCCAACATAAAGCAGAGGATCTTCCAACCTTCCTGTCTTCACAGAAAAGTGTGATATCAGCCCACAATCTAGCCTGAGCCAGTCAAACCCTTCATAAGTCTCAAACCCATCCATCCATTGATTCCATGCATCTTCTGTAACTGCTTGTACTGTTCAGGGTCATGGGGGGGTCCAGAGTCTATCCTGGAGGCTCTGGGCACAAGACGGTTGACAGCCCAGGATGGGGTGCCAACCCATCACAGGGCACACTCACTATTCACACCTACAGACAATGTGATAGCTCCAGTTCACCTTAACATGTTTTGTGACTGTGTAGGGAATCCGGAGAACCTGGAGGAAACCCCACAACCACACGGGGAGAACATGCAAACACCACACACATGGAGCCATGGCAGAGGTTCAAACTCTGCTTCCAGAGGTGTGAGGCAATTGTGCTAAGCACTTAGTGAAATGGGCAAAATAAACACAACACTTTCCCTACATGTATGCCTGTATTTCCATTGATTTGTATTGTGAAGTTTAGATGGTGCCATAGAAAACACCCTTCCTGGGAACCTTATTCAATTCCTTAGGAAACGAGGGTCCAAAAATATCAAAGCATTAACCATTTGAAAATAAACAACAATTTAAAGTGTGAATATGAAATTTTGCTCGGTGACATACATTCCTAACATAAAAATGATTTCTTATAAGAGCACCATCAAATTATACCACATAAGCAACATAATCATTTTTTTCTGAAAGAAATCAAACTCATAAGAATGAAAGCAGCATTTCTTTTTTCCGTTTTTAGCCATATTAAGATTTTTAAAAAGCAATAACACCGCAGGCATCCATTATCATAGGCAATAAAACTACAAAATCATGTAAAACACTGAAATGCATAATGCGACGAATACCCCTTTTAGAATTAAATTTAAGGTAAATTATTGACTATTATTCGCCTCTAGTTAGTGACTGTGAGAGTCGACGTGCATGCATAATGCCCTGTAATGTACTGCCATCATACATGACGCCTCTAGCTTCTGTGCTTTTACATTTTTCATTGTTTTTTTTCTCACAGATTTTAACAACACAAATTTACACGTTTATGATGTGGAGTCACTTAAAAACAAAATTCCTGGAGAATTGTGCTTGTGAAAATTGTAATGTGTTGTGCGTAATATGGAGGGCTTTTTTGGAGAGGTTTGGACACTAAGTACATCCATTTGATTGTTTGGTAGAATCTATACTAAACATTTATCAGAGAGTGTCCACCCAGTTGGATGAAAAATCCTTCGCAGAGTATAAAAGCTGATAGTGGTATTTTAGGTCCAGCATTATGTGAAAACTGAGACTGAGTTGTGAACTGGATTGATAGTTTGTTTTGTCAAAAGCATGTTTTCATGTAGACTTTGATCTTGGTATAGAGGATCTAGAACTGGAGAGATTCTGGGCTAGATTTAAGGTACCCACACAACTTCTATCAACGGACTTGAAGGTCAAACTTGTTTTTCTGTTCATACCTTGCACAGGATTCCTTAGTTTTGTCTCATTTTTCAACACTGAAAAATTATTTAGGAAGTATTAAACCGCTCACTAGCAGAGGAAATATTGAAATAAAGGAGCATTTAGTGACATTTTAGGCATCATTAAACCAAGATATTATTTAAATTTTCCATCATAAGGTGCCCTGATTAAGCGGGTAGTGGATATTCAGAGACTCCCTCATAGTAGGGGGTACTTACGGAAATGCACCTGCCCCCCTCACAGGAAGGGTCCGTTAGGGCAGACTGCCTTCACTCCTCGGCAGGGTTGTGGTCTCAGCTGAGCACGTTCAGACTCACAGACCTCTGTCAGACAAACAGCAAGAAACAAAACACGAGAGATCTTTAGCAAAATAGGGAGCAGGGCGTAAGCATGTTAAGTCCAAGCCGAGGCGAGCTCTAAAGACCGAAGGCAAATGCCAGGAGCCAGGAAAAAAAGAAATTATTTCAACTGTGGGGATGGGGGGGTGCTGAGGTGCAGGGCTGTGGAAGCCGCTGATGGATGAAGAAACACAATCAATTGCAAGCCACAGCAGCCACGCCTGGACAGTCGGACAGCTGCAGAGAGGGCGTCCAGTGTGCAAAGAAAAACAAAGAAAACAAAACCAGAGGTGCTCGAACAGCAAAGAACTCTGGGAAATGGAAGGAGAACTCTGCCCAAGAGGGTGAGATTGAGTTGTGATTTCAGGGCTTTCTGTCACATCGAGGACACTTCGGAGGGCATAGTGCTGTGGGGGGGTGACTTTGAAGGTGAGTTTTCTGAGGCCCGTGGGCGCAGGTGGGGGGGGGGGGGGAGCTGCAGAGGGGGCAGATGACACAGGAATGGGGAAAAAAGGCAGCCAGGCCATGGGAGGTGCAAACACGAGAGCCGCGCCGAGGACAGCTGGGCATGGCCGGCAGGTGCATGTGTGCAGAGGAAAGTTTTAAGCCTCTTAGAATGCTGGCTGACTGATACACCCCTGCACAGACTGCGCTATTTGCATATTTATTGCTATCGCCACAGAAATCTGCTCTCGTAAGTGTGTGGCTAAGCTGAACACGTGGTGAATACCGGCAGGGCGCATAGTCATGGGCCTGCCACCGTGAAGAGAGCATAATGCTGGGTAGAAGAAGAGAAAATGGTATAAAAGAGGGTAGTGCATAAGTATTCCGCATCTCACCCTAGCTCAGAAACCTGCCAGAGTACCACCCAGGGCCACGGTATACCGCAGCTGTATTTCCCTTCTCCTAGAGTACCAGATGTAGGTCAGTAGGGCCTCTTATAGTCCGCAGCCATATGAAACACTCCTGTTTCCTTAAATGACAGCAATTGTAATTAATATCAATGGCTCATATATGTAAAATGGTAATGCGACTATATTATATGTATATTCTGTATATATATTAACAATAGTTAATGTTACAAATTTCAAGTATGCAAATAATAGTACATTTATATTTAATTCTACCTTTAAGGCATATAAAAATGCCTCAAAACACTGCATTACGTGCCGAAGTAAGACATTAATATGCATGGCTGTTACCGTGGTAACACATTTGCGATATGACTCACTAGGCCTTTAAACAATCAGCAGGTTTCAGTAGAGCAGTGTAATCAGTTGAGCCTACCTGTAGGACATACCAGGAGGGAAAATAATAGACGCCGGAAGACATCAAGCAGTATTTTTCCATCACATGCATTCAGGTGGCCTACTTTATGCCTGCTTCGTAATGGGAAGTAATTTCTGCTGCAGACAGGTTGACGCGTATCCTTCTGGGAAGGTGTAAATGGGAGTTACAGTACCCAGATGCGATACCCCGATTAATAATTTCTTTCCTCAGCCCGGAGCAGCTATCAGAGAGTCCCCCCATTTTGTGGGACGTGTTACACAACTGAGGCCGTCACTGGGTTATGTTCACACCTTGACTGATGAGAAATTGGTTACATAAAGATACAAATCACACACTGCGGGGCCTAAAAATGCAGTGAAACAAGATTATGTGCCTGGACACGAAATTCAGGTATTTTCTATCAGTGTGGGGAATTTAACTATCTGACAGGAGCACCCAAAATACCTTCAACCTTATATTTTAATTAGAAATCTATAACTTTCCGCAAAAATATATTCTAAAATATTAAAGTGTAACATATATTTAGGACAGCTAGCATCCCTTTCAGGGTATACCCCGGCGTTGTGCTTGGGATGGGCTCCACCCCCCGCATTCCTGACCCGGATAAATGGTTAGAAGACAGATTACTGCAAGCGAGCAAGTACCTATTGAACTGGGTGGCTGAATAAAGGGGCATTTCCAAACGGCAAAGGGAGCTACGTGCTGGGTTGCAGTTTGTCATCTCACCAGCTAGAGAGAACAATTTAAATTAAGCTCCCTCATCAAGATCGTCGCAGCCCTTCTCCGCCCTTCATGAGAGCCCCTTGGAATTTGATATCACTTCAGCCACCCCGTCTGCCACTCACTAACGAACGGAGGCTGCTGTAACTCCCGGAAAACAGGCCACTCGGACCAGACTGGAGGCAGGGGAAACAGCAAGCTGCTTGACAACAAATCCTTAAAGGAACAGGGTGACATTTCGCTGTAAATCTAGAGATTCGACGTTTCGGGGTTGAAAGGCTGCTTGACGGGGGTCTGTCACACTGGCGAGGCACACATGAGATGTTCTGCCGACATCCCTCCTTGGGGGGGTTTGGGGAGTAGTGGTCCTAGTTCTCTGGGGATGTCTTTGTCATCCGAGTAACAGAGGGGGCTCCACATGAAAGAACTCTAGATATGTCATGAAGAGATGTCAGCATATTACACATGACATATATAACCGAGTTTTTATATATTTCATTTTTTACACTTTGAAGTAATATTTTTATTATTTATTTTTAGGGATGGGGGGTATAAAGGATTCTGGGCTTCCAGAAACAGAACATTATGGGGAGATAGCAGCCTGCTGAACAGCAAAGCCTTACTTTATCCATCTGTCTCATACACTGAGAGGTTTAGTGTGTGGGACACAAACCCACCAGGGATTTGGGCAGATAAAGTACTGGTAGATGTCACCTTGTCTGTCTACATTTACTGCTCTTCTTCTGCCCAGTAAGGCCTTCCCAATATATTCTGGAAAGCACCTGAAGGTAGGTGCCATGTTCTCCTTTAACTTGTGGTCCAGCCAAGTCACATGACCACAGAAGCAGCTGACATCATGGTTCAGACTGACTTGCTGTGGAAGTGATATTCTGCACACAGGTTTAGCACTCTGTGCCTCCTCTGAGTGCCACAGCTTTGCTGAGCACTAAGCTTTAGGCATGAAAAAAGCACAGGCGCCCCTTCCAGAAACGTACCACTGTATGTGACTGCAACGATCCAATTTCCTTAAGCAGGAGAGATAAAGAACGATGCTGAACAAGATTGTCTTCCCCTAAAAGTGAATCATCTTCTAGTGATTCTTCTGATGTCAGTCAGACTGTCACTTGAACACAGGCAGATTCCTTGACGCAAGTTTTATATGTTCCTCTTGAACACGTATTCAGCACTGGAATCACACTGTATAATTGGGTTTTACATTAAATTGAGATCCTGTTGTTATTCTCTCCTTTTCTACAAAATGCTGAGAGGAAATAATGTGTCTCCACCTGGCAAAGATAATAACTGGCAAAGGTGTCATGCTGGAGGTGACCTCAGATTTACTGTCATGTTTGATCAGGAGCTCCCTATGTCTCTGTGCTAGGGGGTGAGTCTACCAGTGATTCAGCTGCGCTAAGCTGTACCGTTTTCGCGCCTCGGGGGAGTATCCCATTCTCGACCTCACGGCGACAGGGTCTGACCTCATGGTTTCATCTGGACCAGCGAGCAAGCGCACCGAGCTGTAACTGAGTTATAAAACAGGTAATTTGGTTTACAGGTGCTTGTGCTGTAGGTCCAGGCAAAGCGACAAGCCCTGCTGGAATTACTATGGCTCCCACTTAGAACACACAGTCCTTCATAGTCTCTTGTCTACTAGGAGGCAAAAAAACTAACTCTCCATTAACACAAATGGAGGTTCCTCTTAGGTCCACGGATCCAAATGGCAGTTCCACAGGTATAAAAGACATATAAAGAGGTTCCACCAAAATTCAACAGGTTCTACATATACAAGCTGAGATTCCATGAGTTTCATACACATAGACAGTGGTTCCTCCAAGGTCCCACAGGTTTCATGGGCACAAAATGAGGTTCCACAGGTTTCGTAGACAGAACTGGAGGTTCCACCAGGATTCCACAATTTTCACAGAAACATCAGGAGGCTCCACAGTTTGGGCACAAATGGAGCTTTTTTCATTCCAACAGTCTCAGTTCTGCTAACATATTTCTAAATATCCATACTGTAGATACCCGCCTTGTATGCTCTTCTCTGCTCCTACAAGTATATATGCTGTTAGGGTGAGAGCCCCACCAAGGACAATCCCTGTAGTTAACAATATCTCATTTCTATCACTATTGGTCCTTGATGATTCCACTATTTTCACACTGCATTTTCTAAAATGAGGTCAGATGCTACAATGGCAGTTATATTATCTGAACCAGGGTTGTTTCCCAAGATGGATAGTTCAGGTCCAGAAAGTAAAAATCCAGACCAAGATTTTGTTTCAACCAAGCGGTCACAGTCAAAGAATATTCAGCTGGTTTGGTGAAATCAAATCTTGGCCTGGATTTTTACTAGCTGGACCTGAACTATCCACCTCTGATTGTTTCAGGAAATGAAAACAAAGAGCAGTCAAACACCAGAATTTGTTTGATCTATTTAATTGTTTTTTTTTTATCCATGAATCAGCCAGATTATCAGCTGCTAAAAGGACGTGGAAATGTGGCAGGTTTGACTTTGTTTTTAGTTTGACAATTGGAAATACGTGGGATGAAAAGGTGATCTTGCAGTGAACGCTTCCGGGACCCCTGCTCCTCCCATCAGACATGCTGGTGCCCTCCTCAGTGTGGGCATAGAGCCACCACTTCAAAGGACATCTCATTAGCGATCTATAAAAGTATGGCCTCCTTCCCTTCAAACTGCATGTACTTACACCTTTGCTATTTCCCATGCTTTCACGTCCCACTTGAAATTTACTGCCGGTCCAGTCAATTATAGAGCACTCTGCTATTCACAAGTCAGTGTGCACTGTGCCAGTAAACACACTCCTAATTAATTATGCAGTATAAACAAACCATTAACCCTTTTCTGCATGGGCAAGCCCCCCTCCGTAGAGGACGACAAAGAGGTCACAGAAGGACAGAGAAGTGACATGCCCCGGAAGACTGGAGTGTTCAAGCTGCTGACGACGGAATATTCCAGCAACATTTTCATTTGCGACACCTGCTCCACGGAGCAGAGTGGGAAATGTGCAGCCATCTGTTCCGCAGGCCTTTGCAGACCTTTCCGGAGTCCGTTCAGAAAGAATCAGGGGGGTCAGAGGGGAGTGTCTATCAACAAGAGAGCAGGGATTACATTTCAACTGAAAACCTATCTGATTCCTCTGAGTCTTTTCACACTGACCCACTCTTTCTGTGCCAGGATAACCGAGCGGCGTGGGTTACAGCAATCCATTCAAACGACCCCTTGATTTGATTAATTAAGGGCTCTGACACTGCTCAGACCCACAGTAAAGGAGATTCTGAATTCTTATTGAGATGATGGAACAGCTATATGAGATTATTAAGTGCAGTTTATAAATGGAAAAATCAATTTGATCAATTGAATCTTCATGGAGTCTAAATAACGCTTAGTGCATGCATTCCACGAGCGGTGCTTTCTCCCTGGCGCTCAGCCAGCTGCGTGCTGCAGTGCAATTTATTTAATAGTCTGCAATGTGGAAAAGGGCTGCTGGAGGATCTACTCCTTCCGCCATCGGTTTGCTGGGACAGCACTCGCCCCTGGCACAGAGCTGACAGACGACCACTCTACGGCAAACATCGCATCTCCAGGCATGTCTCTCGTGGCGGCCGTCAGGATTCCCGGGATAAATTACAGGGCCGCTTATACTGTATACATTTCCCATGTCTCTGGCTGAATACAAACATGTATTTCCCAAATTTCTCTGGTTGATTTCCTACAAAAAATGCAAGAGATTTAATTATGTACTATGTATTTCCCATATATCTCTGGTGTATTGCAAACGAACTACCAAATAAATATTTGTTTAGGAATAAATCAATATTTGTCTATTTATCTATGAATGTAAGCAACGAGAAACGAAAACAAACGAAATTTTTAGCATGAATTAAGTCAAATATATTACATGTATCTTTTATATCTCAATATCTTCTCTCAATATCATGTAAAGCGCTTTGGGGCGACTCTGTTGTGAAAGGTGCTATATAAAAATAAAATTGATTGATTGATTATATGTCTATGGCTGACTGTAAACAAACTATTTTGTATTACTACTCCAGAAAACACACACACACACACACACACACACACACACACAGGACCTCAGAAGCCAAAATGCAACATACTTCATTTTTCGGGGGATGCGCTGCTGCATGATACACGCTATCTCAGCCCAGCGTAGGCGTGTGATTGGATTTTATTAATCCTCTCCTCGTACTCTCGTACCGGATGCCAAATGTAAACCGTGGCTGCTGAATAACAGCTTCGGGCTGCCGCCGCGTATCACGGCTGTTTTCCGAGGCCCGTGTGGATTAAGCGAAGGCACGGCGGAGCTAACGGCTTTACGCGAGACGTTACACCTCCGGCGGCGGCCAGGCGATACGGTGTCTGGGAGTTGCGGTGGGCGGCATCGCTGAAACACATTTAGTTGCCAGTTAAGAGGCCTTTAGCCACAACCTTATTTGATAATCGCCTGCTTTATTGGTAGCACATGTCTGTATTTTCACAATACTTCAGTGATTTTTGGTGGCGATCTACGGCCGGAGCCCTCGACACATTCTTTATTATGTCATAATCATAGCGCAAAGCTCAGAGCATCTTTGAGGCAAATGAGTACAATTTGAGGCAGCAAAATGCATCAGTGGAATTGAATTTGAGCAACCTGCTAGAGGGAGCTAAAGGCTTAAACGTGACAAACATACTGAAATGGTGAAACGTAAGAAGCTACAAAGACAGGCAAAGCAAAGCAGGAAATGGGCAAATCACAGCCAAATTTGAGTTTTTAGTATCTCTTAGGGTTATGAAATCAGCAGTATAAAGTGCGTTCCTGTTTATTTAAGAAATAAAATGTAGGTATGTAAAATATGCCCCTCATGCACTCGCACCCCCTGCAGGATGACCCCTGCCTTCCCCGCGATGTACTGGCGCCCTCTGCAGGATGACCCCTGCCTTCCCCATGATGTACTGGCGCCCTCTGCAGGATGAACCCTGCCTTCCCCGCGATGTACTGGAGCCCTCTGCAGGATGACTGCTGCATTCTCCGTTATATACTGGTGCCCCCTGCAGGATGACCCCTGCCTTCCCCGCGATGTACTGGCGCCCTCTGCAGGATGACTGCTGCATTCTCTGTTATGTACTGGTGCCCCCTGCAGGATGACCCCTGCCTTCTCCGTAATGTACTGGTGCCCTCTGCAGGATGACCCCTGCCTTCTCCGTAATGTACTGGCGCCCTCTGCCAGATGACCCCTGCCTTCTCCGTAATGTACTGGCGCCCTTTGCAGGATGACCCCTGCATTCTCCATGATGTACTGGCGCCCCCTGCAGGATGACCCCTGCCTTCTCCGTAATGTACTGG